>RJWJ010019381.1:0-30383 GCA_004363605.1 Indri indri | reverse complement strand
TTCTAGTGGCCTGCCCATGTACCAGAAGGAAACTAAGAATCATTTGGTTTTTCTGGGGAATCTAGCTGTAATTATGTTGTTCAAAATATGATACTGTAGTAAAATTGGTCAGAGAGAATGCTATTCTCATGGCGAACTTTCTGATTTCCCAAGTGAGTCTAAAACCAAGACGTTATTGATGAATCCTATTATTTCTCTTAGAGGATAAAAGATAAAAATATACAGTGCTATCTTGGGTCGCACCCCCAGGGAACTGTAGTGGAAGGGTAGAGGTGTGCAGGGTGTCTGGGGCCCTTTCTGGTCTGGAGGCTCCAGGATTATCCCTGATCTCCAAGGTTGACCATGTCTTTCCCTCTCTCTCCTCTTGTCAGTCATCAGCAACTCTCTCTTGGCTCTTGGGGATTCTTTCCTCAAGCCAGGTCTCACTTAGATCAAGGGAGAATTTCCAGAGGGCTTCCATTCTCCACTCCCCCTTTGGCACGCAGCTGGTGCCTCCTGGGATACTGGGACAGATTCTTCTTGGAATTCACGTGTGCCTGCTGGTCATCGAGAGCCACCCTCTGAGGGCTTAAAGAATGGTCATATTTAATATTACTTTTGGACAATATTCCAACATCAAAGAGATGTCTTCAAATAATTTGGGGTCAGATGCAGGAGGGAATGGCAGGGCTTCTGCCTTCTAGAACCTTGTGGAAAGCACTGACCCTTCTTCCCCCTTGTTCCAGTGCCCTCCAACAGCCCTTTTTCCCGCAAATGCCAAAGAAGTTTACTGCACTTCCAATAGCCTTGTTGATGGAGAAGGATGGCTCCATCCACCACAGTCTTTGACACTTGGACACTGGCTGCCAGATCTTGGGCAGGCCACCTACCCTATCCAAGCCTCTATTTCTTCCTCCGAAAACTCCTGTTCCAGGGTTATGTGAGCTGCAATTGAGATGGTAAGGATGAAAAGACCTTGTAAATTATAAAACATCTGTATGAACGTCAGATACTATCATTGTACCCTTCAAGGCCACTTTAATTCTCCTTGCAGGGAAGATAAATATCCCAGCACAGGGATGCTTGAGATAGAAACTCTTCCAGAACTTTACACATAGCAGAGGGCAAGCCTTCAAGAGACATGAGCTAAGACAGCCTGCTGAGGACAAATTTGGGATTTACAACTTCCCTCTCCTTGAAATGGCTGATCCTGCATTCAGCATACAGGCCAGTGGACACACCCCCTCGGCCTTCCTTAAATGATGGATCACCCACTCTCCTACCGAATTAGCAGTCTTCAGGAGCCACATAAATTCTAAGCTCCAATGTCATCATAACGATCGAGAACAAGGAGTCATGAGATTTGTTTAAGGGATGGAAATTTATTTCAGGGCAGTGGAGGGTCTGATCTTGCCCTGGTGTGACGAAGGCAGTGGGGGAGCATGCTGCGGTCCCCACATTGTACCCTTGGACTGGGCCCCCGAGACACTGCCAGCTGCTTAGGGGCTGCTCGCCTGAGAGTGCAAGAGGTCCACCTGGACTTGCTGCATGTGCAGGGCAGGCTGAAGGCAGCAGGAGTGGCCCTGTCACCATTGGATTCCCAGAGTCTAGCACAGTGCCTGGCCCATAGGTGCCACCCAAGAAGCATTTGTTGAATAATTAAACTAAGCTTTCCAGCTTTCAGAGAAATGCAGTCTCTTGGGGCTATGGACAGAAAGTGTTGGGGAAGACCTAGGGCACTTCCGAGGTACTAGCAGGCTCTTTTGACAGAAGAGTCTTATTTCCTTGGTACATTTTAAGCTTCTTGAGTGGAATTAGCTATCTCTGCCTTTGCTGAGATCTATATCTATCTATCTATCTATACATACCCACATCTATATCTATAGTGATTTTAGGCCCTCAGTAAATAGATAGAGACCAACTAGCTAACCACTTAATTAACTAACTTGTCCTGCTTATAAAGAATTTTCACATTCTTCAGCTGCCTTCATCCTTCAAGCGATCCAAGGTAATGTGCATTGTCCTCTCTCACTTGCAGAAGAGGAGATCAGGCCTTGGAGATAACCGGTGATGCTGGGATTCAAATCGAGCCCTCTGTCAACACAGGCCGTGCTCCGCCACAACACCAGCTTCTCTTACTGCTAGATTCTGAAGAGCTCAGGAGAGGGAGGCACAGGGGTGGGCTCTGAAGACAAGCTCTGCCTGCTGTTTTTTCAAGCAATTCTTCCTATAAGACATAGGTGGAGTGAAGAGGAGAGCCCCACATCCGGGCCTGTAGGTGGCTGTGGAAGCCTTCATCCATTTTCTGATTTCAGGAACTCTGTCTGAAATTCCCCCCATGGTGTTCGATTTAAATCTGAGAGCTGTGTTCAAACACAAATGTCCCTGGGAAGCCTAGTCCAATAAACAGTCTTTGGGATTAAATGTGGATGCATTTCAGATACTTTCCCCAGAACACATTTTAATGTGGCCTGGAGTAGGTTGAACAGAGGGCATAAGATCACAGAATAACTCAGATGCTGTAGAACAGAAAAATTATAAGACCCAGATATATTTAATTTAGCCTTGATTAAAATTAAGTTGAGACCAGAGGCCAGTCTTCAATAGCAAGAATCTTGAGAGGATATAAGACCTTTCAGAATGCAAGGCATTGGATTAACCATGGTTTATGGATAAGAGAAGAGCTTAGAGGATATTTACAGACCCATTATTATAAATTTAAATCTCTACTTATTTTGTAACTTGTTCTTTTAAAGTAGAATTTCTGCTAAGTCTGTTTGCTAAGAAGAACGAAGAGATTTCCTATAAAAGTATTATTGTTGACTTACAAGCTTGAAAGTTTGTTATGCGAAAATTGAGCTTGTCTTGGGGGGGTTGACTTTATTCACAGACCCACTGTCTGTGACCTCACAGATGTACTTCTAACCCACTCAACCCAACTAAAAGATTGGGCATGTTCTCCCAGAAATAGGAACAGAGCCAAAGGCAGTCTTTCTTAACATAAATAAAGTGTAAAATAAAGTGACTCATAAAATAAAGTGACTTGTATGATAGAGTGCTTCTAACTGATTAACTTTTTTAATGGAGTGCAGAACTTCAGAATAAGTAGAAGAAAGCAATGATAAAGACAAGGGCACATCATAATGAAATAGAAAACCAAGACAGAATAGAGAACAATCAACAAAGGCATAACTTGGCTCCTGAGGAAAACTAATAAAATAGATAAAACTCTGCCAGTTCTGATCAAGAAAGGAAGAGACGACCAAAAAATGAGGTGGGGGACAGAATTTCAAAATTTCCTCAATAAAGAGGAGGGAAAAGACATCACAACGTTGGGGAGAGAGGGAAGAGCACATGGAGAGGCAGATCCCGGCACACTTCACTTTGAGTGTTACCTGTTTCTCAGTCTCATCTCCTAGTCGCTCCCGTGGCCTCTGGGGGTCGTGATGGCTGAATGGATTGGTTAGGATCCTTTGGTTACGATAGACCAAAACCCAGGTTCAGACTAGTTAAGCAAAAAGGGCATTTATTGTCTCACATAACTTAAGAGTTGAATGGGGTGGTTTGATTCGAGATCCAAATAATGCCATCAGGATCCTTCCCTTAGGTGTGTGCCTTTCTTTGAATATGCAGGTTCTCAGGCTCACATGAACCCAACTCCCAGCCAGTGGAGAAGACTATTTCCCAATATCTCAAGAAAAAGCCCTGTCAAGGGGTTTTGTTAGCCCTGATAGCTCCTCTTGGGTGGTATATTCACCTCTAAACCAGTCACTGTGCCTGGAAGCATGGAATGTTCTGGAATGCTCTAGTCTAGATGACATATGCACTGGGATATGAAGGTATTCATCAAGTAAGCCACACGTATTGAATGTTGAGGAGGACTGATTCCTTCCTAAAGCCAACTCACGTCCTGCTGTCATGAGAAGAGGCAGCAGGTGCTGGGTAGCAAAAATCCCACAGGTGTCCACTACCCTGATGGTGGGGAGGAGGTGACAAAGGTCACTAGAAACCAAGGGCAGAGTCCTAAGGGTCTTGTGGCTAATTTAGGAGACTGAGTAAGATATCCACAGGCAGCCCTTCAAGAACATTATGGAATTCCAGAGGCCAGTCAGGGGCAGATTGGGAATGGGTTCCAGACTTGTGACACCCACTGAGTTTATGAAGAAAGCAAGTGATGGGAGGCCAAAAACGGCATCTACAGCCGTTGAACCACAGCCAACCACAAGAATAGCACATTGAGGCGATGCAGTCCAAGAGGCATTGGAAAACTCTTTGATAAAAAAACAAATGGGCAAGACCTCTCCTCCCCCCCGCCATGGAATCCAATTTGTATCCACTCACACCGAATGCCTTTGAGGTTGTTACTGCAAGCATCAGAGTCAAAAGCGTTGGACATTAGTGAAGGTTCTGGTTCTGTTACACATTAGAGAAGGTCCAAAGCTTATGGTTCTGGCGAGAAGACAAGGTAGGAGCTGTGGATGGAGTTTGGTTGGAAATGGAGGAGTAGGAGGAGGAGGAGGACCATCAGCATGATGAGGTCTCTGAGATTCTTAGAAGATTCACAGTTTGGTTTAGGATTTGAAGATTGTTTTTGGTCTAAAAATAGATCCCCAAACTGCAGTATTCTTAGAGTAGCATTCGTCTGTGAGATTTCTGTGTTCCTTTCTCATTGCACCTAAGAGATGTTTTCTCCCTAATGTCTATACTTCTGAAATGTTGCTCATTCACTCACTCAATTCACCAATATGTCACTGAGGGCTTACTGAGAGAGAATCAAGGTTTCACCTACAGTATGAAGATTTCCCGTTAACCACCCCCTGTCTCCCACTTACCATCCTGGTGGGTCTTCCAGCTGCTGACCCGACATCTGCATGTGGATGCCACATAGACATTTCAAACTCCACATCCCCAATACCAAACTCTTGATGCCTGTCTCCAAGCCAAACCTTCTCCTCTTCCAGGCTTTCTCGTCTTAAGCAATGGCACCTCCATCCACCCCCTGGCTCTAGCTAAAACTTTGGAGGCATTCTTGCCATTTCTTTCCACTTTCCTCCTAAATCCAACCCAACAGCAAGTGTTGTTGATCCTCCTTTTAAGATATTATACCCTGGATCCACATGCACTCTTCTCCATCTTCTCGGCCACCTGACAAGTCCTGGCAGCCACCATCTCTCACTGGGACTAGTTCAATGGGACCACTTCCCATTCTCTACTCAGCAGTCAGAAATAAGTGTTCTGAAGTAGAAATGACATCATGCTGCTTTCTCTGATTAAAGCCCTGCAATGGCTTCCTCTGGCATTTAGAATGACATACAGGCTCCTTGCCTTGGCCTACAAGGTTCTGCACAATTTAGCTCCTGCCCACCTCGCAGACCTCATTTCCTCTCTCCCTCTCCCTCATTCCCAAGCGTTGGCCACACTGCCCTCCATTTAGGTCTGTCCACGCACTCATCTCTCCCTGGTCCTGGCGCCTTTGCCCATGCTGTGCCTTCTGCCTGCGGCTTCCCATCCTAGGATCTCGGTTAAGTCCTCGGACAGGCTTTCACCACCTCGATTGTGTCTCCCCTCTTCCTTCATAGGCTCTCTCATAATTTGCAACTGCATACTTATTTGCTCATTCTTTCAATTTAATCTCTGTCTGCAATGAAAGTGGGGACCATGTCTTAGCCATTGCATTATTTTCAATGCCCAGCACATAGTAACCGCTCAGTCCGCATTGGCCAAATGAACTGACAAGTAGTTGAATGCGAGGGGGCATAAATGGACACTGTTTTTGAGTTGCTGACACGTATAATCATCTACGGTAGAACCGCTGTGAGACTTTAAAGAAAGCCACTCCAGCCTGTATCGTTTCAGCTGCTGTAGGAATATGTGCCGTTCGTGTCATGAAGACACAGCTCTAGTAAGTGTACATCTGAACAAGGATTTTTACATTTTCAAAAACTGTTGCTATTTCCTGAAACAGATTGTGTCTCTCTGATTGTCTATTGAGTTTTTTTTTTCAACTGCTGAAGATCTTGGAATCAAACCAAAGTAATCTGCATTTCCATTTTTATATCTTAATTTATAAACTGTGCCTTATAATTTACAAGCACTCACTTACTTAGTGTCTCCAGCAGAGCCGAAACAAATACCAACTCTGCCAGCTACACTACTCAAGTCTTCCCTCTGCACCGTGCCTATCAGGAACTTTTCAGCTTTCAGATTGGAGAGGATGGGCTGCAGCCAGCCCTGGCCTGGGGAAGGTGAGGAAGGGGGAGTGAAAAGGATGATGTGTCACATTTATTTAGGAAAGAGAGAGAAAGGGCTCTTTAATTCCATTTTATGGTTGGAAAAAACAGAAGCTGGAGACAAGAGTGACATGACCAAGAAGGCATGTTTGTGAGTGGTGAGGCATGGCCTAGAATCTGCATCTCTGGAATTCCTCATGCCAAGAGCCTTTCCAGGACACCAAGCCAGGCTCTCTCACCCTTGGCTCTAGTGACATTTTGGGCTGGATCATTCTTTGCTGTGCACTGCAGGATGTTCAGCAATACCCCTGGCTTCTACCCAGTAGATGCAGGTAGCACCCACCCCACTGTGACAACCCCAAATGTCTCCAGACATGGCCGTGTGTCCCCCGTATCAGCTCTAACTGAAAATACTGTGCTGTACTGTGTCCCTGACCTTGATTCAAATGGAGGCCCAGAGGTCAGCAAAACCCATGTCCCTTTGCGGCCCTCCCCCTCACTTCCCTACAACCCCGGGGTTTACCTAAGACTCACCAGGTCATGTAGAACTCTGGTCAAACACCCAGTGCGTCCTGTGCTTTATGTTCTTGATCACATTTAACCTCAAAAGGTGGATAAAATGGTCTCCCGTTTACAGGTGGGGAAATTGAGGCTTAGAGGAGCACAGCTTGCTCATGATTACACAGCAGCAAGTGGCAGGCTGGGATGCAAACCTACATGTGTCTGCTCCTGGGGCCAGGGTTGACCTACCCAACCCTCTCACTCAGAGATGAGAAACAGATTTCTTTTTCCTGGGTCAGCAGGGAGCCCTGCGTCTGAGAAGCCTCAGCCTCTCTGCTCCATAAAGGAGTAGCCCATCTGTTTTAAGGCAGACAACTTCCTGGCATGCCGCACACACATCCATTCCCTCCCCAGACTGTGGTCTGTGTCCTCAGCCCCTAGGACTGTTCCTTGCTGAGTAGAGCATTTCTGGATGCATGTCCACACAGCAGCAAGTGTTAGACCCAGCCGCCAGTCCTGGAGTATGATCCTCCTTGCTGTCCTCTGAGTGACCTTGGGGAAGAGAAAAACATCTCTGAGCTCAATTTTCCCATCCACAAAATAGGAAGATCCATTCCTCAGGGTACATGTGAGAATTAAATGGTGATAATTGCAGATTGGCTTGCATGGGTGCGAGGTGCTAGATAAATGGTGACCTGCAATGAATGTCTAACTCCCTCCATGCGGTTGCCTATAACAAGCTCGCTTTCAATTTCTGAACCTTTTTTCGTCAGTTTGTGACCCTATGTAGCCTTTGGAGTTACTCCTTTAGAGTTATCTGCCCAGGGAGACTTCACACTCCCCGAGGACAGGGCATGTTCCTTTGTCTCTTCCTGTAGCAGCCAGCCTGATATTTTGCTTATATCAGGTTACTCTCCTCATATTGGATAGTGCTAAAAATGCTGAAGAAGCGATTTATTGATGATTCCTACAGTGTTAACTTTTTGCACTGGGCACTGCCTTTTCTGGGTGGATATTAATGTGTGAAATGGTTTTCCTTGGTTTGTAGCCTAACCACAGTTCGTTTGATTCCCCACTCTGAGCGGTTTGGGCTATTAGCCATTATTCTGGGTCTGTTTTGGACATTTTCTTTGGTTTCCCCAGTTGCACACTCCTTCGTGGTAACACTCCAGCTCATCACATCACACTCACAGGTGGAAGAGGGGCTCAGGCGGGCCCAGCTACCAACTGCCCCCCTGGGCTCCAGTCCCCATCCTGCCAGCCGCTTCCCACTGCACCACTAACCAGCCACGGGGGCTTTCTGGGCTTCGGTTTCCTCATCAGTAAATTAAGGATACCAGTAGCACCTGCCTCGAAAGGTTAGGAGAAGTTTAGAACTACAGTGGCGAGAATATGTCATGCCCTCAACCTCTACTAACAGTCTGTAGTCCCTGTCGTCTAACTGGGGCTGGCGGGGTGGCCAGTGAGCGGCTTTCCAGCTCTTCAGCAGGAAGTAGGCAGGGCCCAGAGTGGCCGGGCGTGCAAGGTGCAAGGCTGCAGCGGCTTTGCCGTCCCATGTTCCTTCTGCAGGGCAGGGTGCCCTGGGAAGGGGGGCCAGATCCCACTGCCCCACTCAGAAGACAAGCAAAGCCATCTCTGCTGAATCCTCCCCCCCCCCGCACCCCCACCACCCCCGGACTGGCGCATGCACTTCGTTCATTTTCAAAATGAATAAAGTCTGCTCACAAGTCTGTCCGTTTCATAGCACCCAGGACAGATTCCCTCCCCAGTGATCAGGCCAGTTCTCCCAGCTCCTACTTTATTGATTTCTTTTTGCCTGTCGTTTTGGCCCCACTAAAGGAGCCCAGTGCCTCCCCCAGATTATTTCGAGCCCCTGGAGGGACTGCGGGCCCCTGATCTGCCACCGCTCAGCCAGGCCCCCCGGGGGGCTCGGTCCAGGCCGGCCCCTCCCCCAAGGTCACCCAACTTTTCCGGGTCCCGCAGCTCCCCGGAGGGCGGGGCGGGGGCCGGGCGGCGCCGCCTCCATTGGCCAGAGCCGGGCTGCGGGCGCGGGTGCTGATGTCAGGCGGGCGCGAGTGCGGCGGGCGCAGTGGCGGCGGCGGCCGAGCAGCCCGGGCTCGGGTGGGGGGGCGCCGAGTGGGGGTGGCGGCCAGCATGCTGCTCGGCTGCGGCTCGGCCTCCCACACCCGCGGCGCCCTAGTCCTCGCCAGCAGCGGCGGCGGCGGAGCAGCAAGCGGCGCCTGCGTCTGCAACCGCGCGGGGTCCGAGCGCGCGGCGCGGCGGCGGGGTCGGGGCCGGGGCGGGGACCGGGCACCGGGGACCGGGCATGGCGCTGCGGAGAGGCGGCGGCGGCGGCGGGGCGCTGGGGCGGCTGCTGCTGCTGCTGCTGCTGGGCGCCGCGTGCCTGATCCCGCCGAGCGCGCAGGTGAGGCGGCTGGCGCGCTGCCCCGCCACTTGCAGCTGTACCAAGGAGTCCATCATCTGCGTGGGCTCGTCCTGGGTGCCCAGGATCGTGCCTGGCGACATCAGCTCCCTGTGAGTGGGACCCCTCCAGCCCCGACCCTGCCCCGCCCCGCGCCCGCCGCCGCCCGGGAGTTGCCTGTGGCTCTGGGGCAGCGCGACCCTGACCCACTCCCCAGCCCGCTTCTTTGCGTTTGGGTGGGGGCGCACTACGGGACGTGGGTGGAGTGCTGGCCTCGGGAAGGGTGGTGAGCACCCGAGCCCCAGCGTCCGGGAGCCCAGACCGGTCCCCGTGGCAGTGTTTCTCAGAGTGTGGCCCGCGGGCCACCTGCATCAGACTCACCTGGGGGAGCTTGTGCTAATGCAGAATCCGGCCGGCGCTGAAGCAGAGTCTTTAGAGTGGAGCCCTGAAGTCGCATTTGTCGTCCCCGGGCGATCCTGGGGTGCATTAAAGTTTGAGAGGGGCGGTGTGTGTGTGTGTTTGTGGGCCAGGGGGTGAGTGTGTAGGGGCATGCATACAAGCAGCTGAACATGACTGGAATGCGTGCCCACCAGGAGGGGCTGAGGCCGCACTGCCCCACCTCAGGTCTGGGGCAGGTCTCCGCGGTGGCCTCCTCCTGACTCCCCCACACTGCAGGTCGGAAAGAGCCTGGGTCACAGCATCCAGCTTCCAGAAGCACAGGGGGTGTCCCATGTGGCCTGGAAGGGGGGGTGGCACAGAGGGCTTGGCAGAGCCTTGGGGCATGTGGGACGCCCAGTCAGTGGCCAAGTGCTGGAAGTCAGCCTGACTTCTTGCCCTGAGTTCAGGAGGACTTCTTGCCCCTTTCTGCCACCACACAGTTATACTAGCTGCTTTTTCAGCACTGGAGGAACTGATAGGAACACGGCTTGACATTACTTATCCACCTGCCAAGAGATGCTGTCACCTTGCCCTCAACAGCCACTAGCTCTGGTAATGGCTGTGGAAGGGGCTATTGGGCTGTATCTTTGCTGCTGGAACATGTTTCCTGCTTAGACCACTCCCTTGTTCCAGGCCAAGGTGCCCGGCTGCCCACTCAATTGTAGAGGCAGGGAATCCTGGAGTTGACGTTTGTGCTCAGGGCACTTTCTGGTGTCCGATATTCGCTTGCCTCCCACCCAAGACAAATTGTAGGGGCCCGAACCCGGGAGGGAGGGGGTTCCCGTTTGCATTTATAAGAAGTCAAGAGAGTTTGGCTGGTGGGAACAGGGGACCTTTCTAGTTCCTAATATTGCCGAGTTGGATGTCGTGGAGGATTCCAGAAATTAGAATTCCCCTTATTAAATCCTTCAGACCAGCAGCTGCTTAATTGATCTGCTTGTTAGCTGAAAATAGTTCTGAAATCATGTATTGAGGTCCTATTGTGGCCAGAAAGGACAGGGTATCTGGGGGCAGAAACCGAGCCAAGCCCTTGCCCCTAGTTGACCATTTTATCTGGCAGATGGCATTGCCTCCAGCCGCACAGCCAAGTTCAGGTGTCTCTGAGTTTTTCCCCAAGGCTTTCATGGTGCATTTAATCAGAAGTGCTCTGAGTGTCTTTCAGAGATGTGCTCCCGAGGGGAATGCTTAATCCTACCCTGGAGTTTCGTAGGCCAACATTAACACTGTGTCTACACAAACAGAATCATGGGCAGAGATGAAGTGATTATCCATTTTCAGAGGGGGCCTCCCGTAGTTAAGAAAGGAAGTGAGGGGATTGATTTGCACTGACTGAGATAACGTCTGTGAAAGGAGCTGATCACAAAGGTTTCTGGAATTCAGACTAGTTTTCTTATTGATCCAATGCATTGACAAATGGCTTGGCTTTTCTCGTCCCTGCCCCTGGGAAGCCCCTGGCCAGCCCCTGGCCAGCCCCTGGCCAGCTGTGTCAAGACTCGCTCCTGAAAGGAAGAGTTTGAAATACAGGTGGAAGATGAGGCCGATTTCCCACCCTGGCTGGCACTTCCTAAAAGAAACCTAGGCCTCCTTTTGTCCCTCTTTTGCCCATAGGAGCCTGGTAAATGGAACGTTTTCAGAAATCAAAGACCGAATGTTTTCCCATCTGCCTTCCCTGCAGCTGCTGTGAGTATGGGGCATTCTCTCTGCAAAATGGGGGTTGCTGAGGAGCAGATGGGCGAGCTCTGCTTCTCTGGTATCAGCCCTTCCTAAAACACCCCAGCTCCGTGAGGAAAGTGTAGATGGCTCTTGGTGTTAATTTGCCCTGTGGTGTCCCCAATGAAGTCCCAAAACTCCTTGCTCAGTTTTCTTTCCTTAGTTTGGAACATGTTTTCCTCAAGGACTTTATTGTCCATCCCAACACCCAGATCCAGCAACAGGGGGTGGGTGGGGGGGGATGAGTACATTGAATCATGACTGGAACATCACCTTAATGAACTGTTTCCCAAACACACTTTAAAAGAAAACTCACATTTTAAAATCTTAACGTTACTCTGGAAATAGGAGTATTTCTAGATTACTGAGTACTTAAACAGGCAGCATACTGTGCATTTACGTGCATAGTTTTATTTCCTCATCATGTTATCCCTGTGAGCACAGTATTCTTATTTTTCTGTTTGACACATGAGGAAACTGAAGCTCAGGGAAGTTAAGTAACTTGCCCCAAGTCACAGAGCAGGATTCTAACCCAGGGCCCAAGGCCCACATTCACACTACTCCTGGCCCTGGCTTGTCTCAGCGAGCAACACACACGTCACTGTGCTGAGTGCCCATGTTGTACCCTGTACCCCAGGTCCGTTAATGTTTGCCGATGAAAGGAAATGTCCAAAAGGCCCCTTTCAAAGGCAGGTCAGTGACAGGCAAAGTCATAAGTACGTCCTCATTCTCTTTATCTATATTGGTGTCTTAAATTTATGGTGAGATTGAAACTTAAAGAAGCAATGGGCTACAGGAAAATATGGAGAAGTGGAGTGTAGGAGATCACTATTCAACCTAAACTTACTCTTGATATTTTTGTTCTTGAAATGTTATGTGCCTACTTATAACATTATACTTAACATTTCAAAATCTGAATTCTCTTAGAAATTGCAGTGTTATTAAAATATACTTTCCATATGATAGAAATACAGTTTTAAGTTTTTTTTTTTTTCTTGCCAAATAGCCTTGAGTGGTGACTCAAATAAAGAACTATGTAGTGATAAAGAGTCTTCTGAAGGAAGGTTTTTTGAAAAAACTTTTTTATTATTTCTCATGGGAATGTATAATGTAGTAGAAAGGATTTTTTTTTTTTTTTTTGTCTTAGCTGTGTGACTTTGGTCAATTGATTTAACTTCTCTGGGCCTAAATTTCTCTAAAAATAAAATTAGGTTAGATCCTTTTAGATCTCTAATTCTATGATTGCTTGTGCATCATAAAACATTCACTGGCTGTTTAGTTGTGCTGAATATTAGAATGTGTTAAAATAACAGCTAATAGGTCATGTTAACTGAGACCCACAGAGGAGAATGGGAAGAGGATTCCAGATGACCAAAAAATCTGGCCAAAAGGGACCCTCTTGCCATTGTGTCCATCAGCATTCTGCGAGAGTCAGGTTGTGGACCTAATGGGTTGTTCTTAAGCTGACAAGAGCCCGTGTTTGCCCCCAGATCAGAACATAGCAAAAGAAATAGCAATGTCTTGACCATGTGACTCAAGTTTTACATCTCTGCATTGAAACCTGTCCCTTATTTTCAGATTGCTGAATTCTAACTCATTCACAGTCATCCGGGATGATGCTTTTGCTGGACTTTTTCATCTTGAATACCTGTAAGTTTTGTTCTTTGTCTACTTGCTGAGCATTCGGTATCTCAGTAGAATTGCTGGATTGCTTTCTGTGCTGGAACAGCATCTCTGCGAGGGTTTTGGGGTGGAGAAAATGGAGAAAACCCCATTCTCTTTTCAGCACTGACCTTTTATTGTTACTTGCTTATAAACAAGCTGAGACAGAAGGAGGTTGGAGACAAAGAGGGGGAAAGGAAACAAAGAAGGAGAGAGATTCGTTCATTCTTTGCTGACATTTAATTTGTCATGTAGTAAGCACAATTGGAAATTTTTTTGTATATTTTCACCTCTCATAACTAAGCATGGATTTGCTGATCAGCCAGAAATAGAGCTGAAGGCTTCTGAGGGTTAGTTATTTTTAAATAAAGTCTCTCTATTGAGGGGTCCAACTTCATGTTTTTCATTCCACTGTCCTGCATTGCCTTTGCAGTATCTCCTGGGAGTTGCTGCTGAGGGTCTAATTTTATTTTCTTTTCATCTTAAAAGAAAAAGGTCATTTTTCCCTTTTTGGATATACGGTGTTTTTTTTTTCTCCTAGCAATGAGCTTTGCCCTCATTCTGATTTCTGCTTTTTCTCACTTTCATGTCTTTTTTCTCCTTTAAGTTCTTTCATCCTTGTCTTTGGTAACTTTGTAATAATGTTAATCCTGCTATCAGATGGGATTTCCTTACTTAGCATTCAGAGGGGTTTTTAAAGCCTTGTCTCCGCTTTCTTATCTGAGTTCAACAGGTAGGTATTGGAATTCTAGACACATCCTGGGTATAAGAAAGCTCTCTGCTGGTTTTATGTCTTGAGGAAAGATGTTTCTGGAGGAATTCTTCCCCAGAGTACACATAATGTGTATACTGTCATACTACTCTGACAGTATACGTAATATGGAAAGTGCGGCACAACTGCAGTGCTAAATCCAACTAGTGTCTATCAAAGCAAATGAACAACCAGTGGAAGTAGCAATGTGAAGCTGTGAGTTTTCTCTTACAGGCAGTTCATCTTACTGTCAAGGTTACTGGGGAGGAAGTTAGCTTATCAGTTTATTCAGAAGTCTATTAATGAAGAGAGGCTTGATTTTTTTTTTTTAAACAGATAACAGAAAGTTCTTAGTGCAAGAATTAAGAACTATGTCACTGATGCTGTTGTGGTACAAAGCCTTTCCCTTGGACCATCTCCTCAAAGACTCTCTTACATTTGACTTAACACAATGCTACAAACTAAAATCTAGTTCTGTGTGGCTCTAGGGAATAGTCAAAGCACATTCATATCATATCTTTCCCACAAAGACCTTAAAGCGTGGCCAACGTTGCTGTTGCAAGATCCTATGTGTAAGCCCTATGTCATCTTAGTACAGAGAAAGAAGTTTAGTCCCTACTCAACTTCGTCATACTTCCTGCTTCCCAGTGGCTTAGAGATCTTGAGAGTATCCCTGCCTGTTGCCCATTTGCTTGGAGATCACACTGTGTAGGACACGATAAACTCAGGGTTGCTAGAAGCCAAGCTTAATGGAATGCTCCTTCAGCAAAAACTTTCACATGAAGATGTAAAGCAATGGGCTCTCTTCAAGGGACAATGATATTAACGAAAATATTAATAGCCAGGCACTGTGAAATGTACGAGGGGTTGAGTAGGGAAAATGTCTGGAAGCATTTCAGTCTTGCAGAGATATGAGAATTTCTTGCCTTTGTGTAGTGTTTTCTCCCTACCCCCCCCCCGCCCCCGAATGTTTTACCCATGTTGTCAGCTCTGAATTTGAAGACTTCCATGCTGCTTCTGGAAGGCGTGTAGGGCACACACTTATGTGCATGTGTTCTTGTGCACACGCCCTGCTCTCATGTGGAATTTGGTGTAGCTGACCTAGTCTTCAGAGGTGTACTTTTATAATTCATGAATGCATTTAGATTTTATTCTGAAAGCATACTAATATAATTCTTTAGAGATACTAAGCAGAGAAAATTCATTTTAATGATACTGCTTTTCTTCTTAGGTTCATCGAAGGGAACAAAATAGAAACCATTTCACGAAATGCCTTTCGTGGCCTCCGTGACCTGACTCACCTGTAAGTCCTATAAAAAGTGTTGTAAGCCCTTTAATGTGTGGGGTAAGATTCATTTCCTCTCTTTCTTGACTGTTATTTCCATATTGTAACATTCCCTGAAGGAAACTAACCTTCTAGGTTGCCCAAGAATTTTCTATGTTGTCGATCAGACACTGGCTCATTGTGATTTCTCACACACTTGGCTTTAGTATCTTCTCCATCATCCTGAGTCGCAGTCACAGGACCATGTAACTATGTGTGAAGTAAGACGCACTGTGAGTTGTGAGGGGCGTGTGTTGCTTGATGGAGGGAAGGGGAACCAAACTAACATGGATCTTGTAGCTACTTGGTGCCAGGCACAGGGCTGGGCGCTTAGTGAGCCGCCTTCTCTCTATCTTTCGTGATAATCTGTGAGTTTCCATTTTACAGATTTGGGAACCAAGGCTTAGATGACGTGGTTGAATGTAGGCTCAGCATTAGGGCAAAGTGGAATTGAGACATTTTTGTGGTTCCTCTCATTTGAATGCAAATCGCTTTTTCTTTTATGTTGGATTAATCTGCAGCTTCAGCTAAGCTCTCTGGTTCTTTAATAGCTTTCTGGAGAAAAAAAATTAAACAAATTAATTTGAATTGGCATATCAGAATGAAGCAAGTATACACATTTAGAAAATTTATAAAACTGAAAGAAATAGTGACTGTTTATGAAAATGTAAAAATAGTCATTGTCTTGGTGGGATAATTTGTTAGCCAGGAACCGGGTCCTGATTTGCATGATAAATATTTTGTATTTGAGTTAGATGACATGTCTCATCTCCATAGTCAGCCTGTCTGCAGTGAAGAGAAAATTAGGAAAATTGGAGGGCTTTGGCTGGGGATGTTGTCCAGGGGTGGTAGTCCCTTTAGCTTATGTAACCCTGAATGATACGCTATGGAGATGGTCATCTAACAAGATAACCATTCACACCAAGCCCTGATACTGATGAAGATGTCTGTCATTAGGCCTCGTGAGCACTTGACTCTGAATTGCTCCCAAGCAGAAGCTCTGCCTAAGTTAAAGCGTACAGGGCGAGGGGATGAGGGAGCGGACATGAGAAGTCCAAACATCTGGATCAGCGCAGTCGGTACTGGAGAGTGTCAGACTCTGGTTGGCATTATTGCTCTAGGTTTTCTTTTCTTCCTATAAAAGCCTTGACTTCTTTCAGATTCAACCTAGGTGCCAAATCCCCACATTCCTGTAGCAGCTAAGGTTATAGGCTTAGAATTGCATAGACTTGGGTTCAAATCTCAAGACCATTAATTCATTAGGCATGACATTAATTTCATACTACTTAGGTTTTTTGAGCTAGCTTCTTCCTCCTTAACACATGAAATAACAAATGCACAAGTATGCACATACAAACACAGTTATGTACCCACATATATATAAGTCCATGCACCCACAGGCACTTTCTACATATGCACAAAGATATGCAAATATACATTCAAAATATCTGCATGTTCATACCCTCCTACTGATGGAAGAACCATAATGGGGATGATTATACTGACTTTATAGGGTTGCTGTACATAATAGGTTAATGCTTCCTTGCAAAGCATCCAGCCCATTACTCATAGTAAATGCTCAAGGTATGGTTGGTGGTGTCGTCGTCGTCATCACCATCATCATCATCATCATCATCACAACATCACTTCCTCCCTCCTCTCATTATGAAATCTCAACTTTCTCCATGGACTGCTAAGTAATCTTGACAGTTTGGTAGGCCAGACGGGGTCTGCTAAGAAGACAGCTGTGGGTGTCTGGAGAACAACAGCTGTGGCTGGATAAGTCTAGTTCCCAGAAGTCAGGAATTAGGGACTTTGTTTTTGAGCAAAAGCTCTGGGCAGACTATGAACCTATAGCAAAACCCATGTGACTGGCTGAGTTAGCCCAGATGGCGGCTTTCATTTGCCCAATTGGCTTCAGTTCTTCCATCAGCAGGAGGGTGTGAACATGCAGATATTGTGCATGTATATTTACATAGCTTTGTGCAGGTGTAGAAAGTGTCCATGGGGGCGTGGAATTACATACATGTGTGTAGATAACTGTTTGTGTGTGCATGCTTGTACATTTGTTATTTCATGTGCTATCATTTGTGCATATGTGCAAAGAGCACCTCCTTTTCTGTGCAACACAGAGAGAACACAAACACAGAGGAAACGAGAGTCCTGCTCCTGGGTCTAGAGCGTGAGGGACGCATGAGAGGAGAGCCCGGCTTTTCCCAGCAAGTGTGACCACCATGTGGTCAAGTCCCCAGGGCTTCAGCCTTATTCACCTGCTTGGGATGCTCTTTCTTCTGCCCTCGGTCTCCTGGAATCTGCCTTTTCTGTCAAAACCCAGATTAAGTTCTATCTCCCCAGTGAAGTCATTCCTGAGCTCCCTCTTCACCCCTTCTGTTGGCTCCACACGGCCAGCACCTTACTGTCTACGCTGGCTGTACTGGTTGATGCTATTTCATGGCTGTTAGTTTTATCTCCCCTGCAGTGTCGAAGGCTCCGGGAGGACAGGGCCCTTGCCAATCTTCCATCAGCTCTGCTCTTCCCCAGTGTCTGGTGCAGGGCTGAGTCAGCAGGACATACTTTCTGAGTCGTGGTTGACCAGTGGGTTCCTTACTGAGCTGGATTTTTCATATGGATTCTACTTCTAGGCAAGTCAGGTGACTTTTAAAGTTGACTACTCAGTTGGGGGCAGTGGCTCAGGCCTGTAATCCCAGCACTCTGGGAGGCTGAGTCAGGAAGATCACTTGAGGCCAAGAATTCAAGACCAGCCTGGGCAACATTGTGAGACCCTGTCTCTACAAAAAATTAAAAAATTAGCCAGGTGTGGTGCCACATGCCTGTTGTTCCAGTTACTTGGGCGGCTGAGGCAGAAGGATCCCTTGAGCCCAGGAGTTCGAAGATGCAGTGAGCTGTGATTGTGCCACTGCACTCCACCCTGGGCAACCTGTCTCAAAAAGAAAATAAAAATAATACTAAAAATAAAAAAATAAATAAAATAAAGTCGACTCCTCTAGGCTGGAGATGTATTTAGTCATTAAAGCATTTAAACATTGTTTAAAGAATGAACCCATCCTTCTCCTTACATTTTTTACAACCTCTAAGCAAAGAGCGGAGATCAACTCTCTAAAGTTCACTCCTGTGCTTCAGGAAGTCTCTCTATCTAGAATGTACTTGTTTAAATTAAGTATCGATTTTTATCTTACTTTTCCAACACCTACAGACTCACATTCTTATGTGAAGAAGCCTAGATCAGGTTTCAAAGCGTTGCCAATCTGTAACTAAAATCTAGAACATTTGTTTCCAGCAGTCCTGCAAAGCCCAAGGGACAGGGAGCTGTTAAATAGTTTCAGAAATGAAGTAAATGTCATGAAGTTGCAGACAAAATGAAGTGCAAAGGGAAACGTTAAGCGCTCAGTGTGAGCGGGGCAGATAGCCCATCTAAGTAATTCTGCTTTCTGAAATCTAAATCGATCACTCAGAACGATTGCTAAACACTCTGCTTTTTTTGGAGCCGGTCATTCCATCTATTCTTATTACTTCAATACAACAACTTTTAATTTTCTAGCTAAATAATTTACATCTAATTAGCTAAAACATTTTTGTACATTACTTTCCAGAAAAAGACCACCAACTAGTAAAAAATCAAAACAAGCGCCCCTTCTCTTAAATTTTAAAAAGCTACTTCCAGAGTATCTTTAGTCTGATTACACATTCAGCCTATTTTCCAATACCTTTAAAAATGTACAAATAAATCATTTAGAAATGAAAGACAAAATAGGACATGAAATTGTATTTTAATCCATTTGTGGTTATATAGACAGCAAGGGGCATAATTCAGAAACTGTTAGTCTCCTCTTATTCAGTTATATCTTGAAGCAAGAATGTTTGGGCTCAAAGCTTTCTGCAACACCCAGGTAACTGACTCTAAGAAGGAACATTCATTTCTCTAATTTATCTTTCTGGGATGGGTCATTATGATGCTACAAAAGACTAATTTCATATATATTTTAAAGAAGTTGGTGCTGAATTGCTTACATGTTTAACATTTACATGTTTTGCTGTTTGCATTCATACATGTAAAAGAAAACAAAAGTAGGTATCAGTTTCTTAGCTGACTCACATTAGAGTGCAGTACCTGGGGAAATCATAAACTCAGGGTACAGTATTTCAACACCCAGCATCTGTCTACACCAATAGCCCTGCACCACAGACATTCATCTTCAGCAGGATGATGACAGGACACTGCAAAATCCTGAATCATCAGACAAAGAGTTGATGCTGTTCATTCTAGTCTCTTTCCTGGAGGTGGGGAGTGGACTAGGATATCTTAGAAAGATCTTCAACCTAAGAACAAAAATGCAAAATGGTTTCTGGTCAACCTTTGTTAATGAGAAAATGAAATTGATCATAATCAGTCATTCCCTAAACATTCTGATTCATTGAGATTTTATTATATTAACCATAAGGGTTAGAGCTGAGTGTCTTTATGTAAAAGAGTATTTATTGAGTCCTTTCTTAGAGTCGCAAATAACAGAATTCACGCAGATGCATCATTGGGGAAGTTCTTGGGACAAGACTGTGCATCTTCTTTTATCACTCTCGCTTTGGTCATAATTTTGTTCATTCATCCATTCAGCAAAGATATACTGAGTACCTGCTGCATGCCAGGCACCGTTCTAGGAACTGGGGATACAGCAGTGGACAGACAATAATCTCTGTCCTCATGCGGCTTATGTATAGGAAGGATACACACCCAATAAGCAAATAGGTAATTAAAATAGGTAGTGTGCCAAATGACGGTCATGCTATGATGATCAACAGAGCAGGGAAAAGAGATGTAAAGAGACCAGAAAAGGTGGTGATAATTGAGGAGCGCCGAGGGGATATGTGGGAGAAGAACATTCCAGGCAGATGACCAGGTTCAGAGCCTTGCGCTGGGAGCACCTGTTTGAGCAATAGCATGGGGGCCAGCGTGGCTGGATCTGAGTAGTCGGAGATGTGGTCCCACAGGTGAGCAGGAGTGGAAGTAACTAGACAAGGGAGGGTCTTACTTGCCATCAAAGGGACTTTGGTTTTTATTCCAAGAAACATGGAAAGCCAGCTGAGGTTTAACAAATGTGCATAAAGAGTTTAAAAAATGCTTGTTTTAAAAACAAAACCAGGAAAACTTACATTATAATCCAGCATCTCTAATGTTACCCTTGTATAACCAAACTCATTTTTTAATCTCAGTATTGATGACCAAAGCTCTGTTTTAAGTCACTAGCTTGATTTAGAGGGACTCGAGAGTGACAGGGCATGAGACAATAACCACATTAAAATGTGACTTTCTGGTTCTAGTTCTTTGGCCAATAACCACATAAAAGCACTACCGAGGGATGTCTTCAGCGATTTAGACTCTCTGATTGAACTGTAAGTAAAGAAATCAAGTTGATATGTGCTTGTCATTGTTCCCCAGTTAATCATATCTTTTAATCCCCTCACCCCACGCCCTGCATTTCTTTTATGCTGTAGCTAAAAATCCGTAACGAAGTAGTGCATGCTGGGAAATAGCAGGTAGTTTGCATTGTGTTGGATTTTGCCATTTTATAGACTTAGTATATAAATATGGTAAATGATTTTTGCTGAATGAGAGGTTCCCTTTCCTGAGATAGTGTATCCACCTGTTTTATCGTCCAGTGTTTGTCACTTCTTGCTGGGCATAGTCTAACAAGATCTTAAAAGTTTAAATTGTGTGTGTGAAAATTATCTTCCTACAATGTCCTATTTTTGTTTATATGAACCTGAGTTGGGGGTATTGTGTCATCTCTCCCCTGTTTCCAGCATGGCATGGTGACAGCTTCAAGAAGGTTTGGAGAGATGGTGATAGGTCATGTCTGAGAGCACTCTGCATGTTATACAGTTAAAATCATGGACACTGAGGAACATTAAATAAAGCCAATGATAAGTACAAGAGATAAGATGCATTAAATACAAACTTTTTAAAAATTCCATTTTAGGGGGTTTTAAATATATCAAGATATTAATAATTCTGTAGTTTCATATTACTACCAAAACAGGTCTGATATGTCTATTTCTCTGTGTATGTGTTTTGTTTTGATTTTTAGAGATTTAAGGGGTAATAAATTTGAATGTGACTGCAAAGCCAAGTGGCTGTACCTGTGGTTGAAGATGACAAATTCCACTGTTTCCGATGTGCTGTGTATTGGTCCACCAGAATATCAGGAAAAGAAGCTGAATGATGTGACCAGCTTTGACTACGAATGCACGACTACAGGTATTCAGAACCTATAGCATCAAAGACGGATATTTAGAAGAATCCCTCTGTTTTTCTTTTAGACTGTCCACAGGCAGTGGGGAAAAGTGAATGTGGAAGTTTTCTATCAAAATAATTTTGCAGGAAGTTTAAGCAGTCTCAAAGAAATGAATTGATGTGATAAGGAAAATATCTCAAAAGTTTGGAAGGAATTTCATTAACTGCGCTGGCTTTAATTTTGATTCTTTACAAAATTCAAATTTCTCTAAGGTTTTTTTTTTTTTTTTCCTTTTTTTAAGGTCAAAATATAAACTTGTGAGTTTGGCATGAGAACATTTTCAAATCAGTCTGAGCTGCATGGAAAGCCGGTGCACAGAGGCCTTAGTTACTCTATTGTCACTGTTCTCTTGCTTCAGTAAGGTGACGTTTATTGAAAATTTAATGAATAAATACCATACTTTTAAATATACAGATTAGTTTCGTAGTTCCATGTAAAAAGAGAGAACTAGGTAAATTGTAATTAATGGCAAAGTAGAAAATCTAAGTCAACGACTAATTGTCAGAAGCAAAAACTCACACTGAGGGGAAAATGTTAAGAAAGTTAGATTTTATTTTCCAGGCTCTGCCTTGAGGTTTCAGTTTATACATTTTTTCAGGTTATAAGATAAAATTAAAATCCTAACCGCCCCCACTCTCACATCCTATAGAGCGCAGGTGAGTATCTCCATATGAAAAGCTTAGGCGGAGTTTCTGCAGCTTCTAAAGCCGGATTTTAAAGGAGAGAGGATCAATCTGCAGTATGAAACCTGCTTACCATATTTTTAAAAATAAACATTTCGCTTGAGGGTGGATATCTACAAAGCCCCAAGTCATGTCAGGAGAAGCAGCAGGAATGAGAGCTCAGAAAATAGTTACAGAAACTCAAAAGACACCAAAACGCTAAGAATAAAATATCACATTCAGGCCAATCCCTGCTACCACCCTTTCTTCCCCAAACCCACAAAGTAAAAATGATGTCTAGATGTCTTTGTTTGTAGATAAGGGACCCTACACATTCTGTTCTTTTCTGATGGAAAACCTGAAATCTCATGGAAATGCCCTTGTCTTTCATCATTGGGTAGGAGCTTATTCAGCTGTGTAATTGGCAGGTGCCCTCTAGTCAGCTGAGGCCACTATAGGGTTATTTATTGTATTTTAGGGCCAGTGTAATAAATCAGAGGTCATAGTCAATGACATGTGCTCCAAAAGGTGGCATTCAAGACATCTGGTATTAAATGCTAAACCAAAGGGCTCCTTTCTGCCCTTTGCCCAATTTTTCTGGAAATTTCTTTAAACGCCAAGGTGATGTTAGCAGCTTTTTCATTGTTCTAGTCACACCTGGCCATAGCATGTGAAAACTTTGCCAATCTTTGAGGGAAGTGACAAGGGCTACAAAGGGCCTTCAAAAGAGGGAATAATTTATATGAGAAAACATGTTTTCTTTCTTTCTTTCTTTCTTTCTTTCTTTCTTTTTTTTTTTTTTTAGACAGAGTCTCACTCTGTCACCCTGGGTAGAGTGCAATGGTGTCACCACAGCTCACAGCAGCCCCAAACTCCTGGGCTCAAGTGACCCTCTTGCCTCAGCCTCCCAAGTAGCTGGGACTACAGGTGCCTGCCACGATACCGAGCTAATTTTTTCTGTTTTTGGTAGAGACAGAGTCTGTCTTGCTCAGGCTGGTCTCAAACTCCTGAGCTCAAACAATCCTTCCGCCTCAGCCTCCCAGAGTACTAGGATTACAGGCATGAGCCATCACCCCTGGCCCGAGGAAACATGTTTTCTGAACTCGGGCTGTGTGGACGGTTATAAAAATGATGCAGTTGCTTGAGTCCAAGAGTTTGAGGCTGCATTGAGCTATAATTATGCCACCGCATTCCAGCCTGGCTGACAGAGGGAGACCCCATCTCTAAAAAAAAGAAAAAAAAAAGATCTGGGCTCTGAGAATTGTTACATTATTGTACTAGAATGGAGGTGGCTTGGAACCAAGGTAGCCAGTTCTGAATCCAAGGGACAGCACGAGCCTCCTAACACATTTTAGGGCCGTCTCTGTCTCGTGTGTATTTGTCTTCACTACCAAGCTTTCTACTAAGCTTTAGAAAGTCAGCAAAAGGCTTTCTGGTAAGAGGGAGATGATGATTCTTTCTTTACTATGATTTTAACCCTTTTAGACTCAGGAACAAATTAGCTCTTGCTCACGGTCTCTTCCATCGGGAAAAAAAATAGTGCAAAAAGCTTGTGACCCACCCCCCAAACACTGTCCCTGAGTGTAAGAACTGGGTCAGTAAGTTGTGAGTGTTTTGGATTTCTGTCTTGTGCTCAGATCACACTTTGGCGTCTGGAGGTTTATTAAAGGCTGGGAAGGAAGGGAGCGGGGCGGATGGAAAATGAAAAGCTGAGTCTGAGAGTTCACGATACAGTTATCATATCTCAGTATTAAAGGTTTGGAAAGAAGCACATTTTCTGAGTACATTGTTTTCCTTTTAGCTCAGATTTTCAGGCAAGGAGTACGTTTTTTTCAGGTGGATGTCTCACCCTGTTTTTCCCAGGGAAAGGAAGATACTGTTACCATTCTGTTCCTCAGCCAAGGGGTGTAATTAATACCACAAAGCCACCTTGGGCTGTTCCAGCTCTTTAATCACAGTCCTTCCAGAACCCTCCCCTTCGAATCTATTTTTAGCCACCTCAAAAATCCCTGTTACCTACCAATGATTCCCTGTGTTATGTGGATAATTCACTAAATTCCTTAGAGGGAGTGAATTTTGCATCCTAATTGTCCTGTTAGCTTCCCTATTTCAGGGCTGATGAAAATGCAAAGAGAAATAATGCATTAACGCGCAATTTCTCTCCCAGTAGGATCGGCATCATGTATAATTTATTTTCTGCAAGTGCTATAAATAGCTATGTAAAAATCTGTTGATTCCAGTGGGAGAAAGGCCTAAATTGTAGGAGTCCCACTGACATCATGAACTTAATCCAGTGTGAATGGAAGTGGCAGCTCTTTTTGCAGAGTGCCATTAATATTTTAACACTGGTAAATTGACGTCATATCAATATGCGTATTTTCGAGATAGTTCCACGATGAATGTGCTTTTGCTATTTGTGAGAGGCGAGTTAAGTTGGGGGTGGGAGAGGATATTTAAATTCCTGCAGTCCTCTCCTCCGATAGATACCCACAAACACAAGTGCCTCAATCATTTTCTTTTCACTCCTTTCTTCTTTTTCTTCTCTTCCTCTTCCTCCTCCTCCTCCTCCTTTATTTGGAGGGTGGGAGGCGGGTGGGGTGGGGTCTCCTATTAAGAATTAGATTTGTAATTCAAATGATTCCATAATCTGTGTTATCCCTGATAGTATACAGGAATTATTATAAAACCACTCTTTGGGGAAAATAAATGAATATAGGACCACTAAGGCTAGATTTGTAAAATGCTCTCTGTTCCAGCAGCCCTTTTTCATCCTGGGATTCTTCAATAAAAATGGAAACTTTTTGGTCTGCACTTTAAACAGCCTGCCTTTTTAAGCGAACGCTCATGTTTCTGAGGAGACGAGTGAGTTACGGGCATCGCGGGAGTATTTAGAACCTTTGGCAGACTTGGATTAGTCAGATGCAACTGGAGATGGAGGACAGGAGTTTATGGCCGTCTCAGTTGTAATTAAAAGATGGCAGCAGTCATCGTGTGCTCCCTTTTCTGGGGATATAAAAGGACGCAGAGAATACTGTGTTTTGCAGGGCTGCCATTGCTCCTCTCCCTGCCAACTACCTGTGAACACGGAAAGCAGCAAAGCCTCGTGCTGTCAACATGCACTTTCTGGCTTCTACGCTGGCTCTGCCAGTGCCTCCAGGAATGAACAGAGGTTCACTGTTTTCTGTTTTTCATCTTTCACTGAGTAACACTGTTATTTTGGGAGGGAGGGTCAAAGGGTGGGTCTAGGAGCCATCGTCACTCTTCCCTGAGTCTTCCAGCAGCAACTTAGCACTATCGTTGTTGCAGGTGTAAACCGCTGAGCGATCGCCATGGATCAGGCGCTGCGCTGTGTACTTACGTGCACATTTAGTCTCTGCAGCAACCTTATGAAAGAGGCGTCACCCTCATTTTACTGATGAAGAACCTGATGCTCAATTTTCTCGCCCAGGGTCACGTAGCTAAAAGTGGCGTGGTGGGACTCGGAAGCCCTGTCTGTCTTGGCTCCCAGCCCCAGCCCCACACCATGGTGCTCTGCTTTCTCCTGGGGAGCTACACTGTCCACTGGAGCCACCTGTCCACACTCTTCTCTCAGTCACCTGCTGCCTGTCGGGCTGCAGAGGTCAGCCCACCCATACTCATTAAGCCAGCAAGCATTTATTAAGCACCTACTGTGCACCCATAATTCAGGGAGGGGTACCTCCAAAAGTTAACACGTATTGAGCACTCACTTTGTGCTAGGCTAAGTGAGTATGAGTCATAACACATAATGTGGAAACCAAGGCAGTGAGAGTTAAGTGGTTTTCCCAAGGTCATTTAGCAAGAAGGAGGCACCTCAGCTTCAGCATCTTATCATAGATGCTGTTAAAATAGACACTCCCTCAAAAGACAAGCCCAGTGCTGGCTAGGACAGAGGAGGTGGACTGTCCTTTCTTAGACCTCGATTGCATATTTATCAATGTGCCAACCCCTGAGATGGGCATTTCCACCAGCATTACCTGATCCGTCCCTGCCATCAAGCTTGGGAGGTGTCATTGCCCTCATAGTGTGCACATAGGTAAACTGAGCCCTTGAGGGGAGAGGTGACCAGCCCAGGGTCTCAAGTGCAGGAAGTAGCCTTAGGTGATGTGTCTTCAGGTACATTGCTCATTCCTGGGCCCCACCCTGCTCCTCTGGCCCCATGACTGTGACCTGCTTTTCCCATCCATGCTCCACTTCCTGAGTGGTGGTCATGGGCTCCAGCTGTGGGAGGCTCAGAGAAGCATAGGAACCAGGCCCCATCTCAGGGAGCCCTTGGTCCAGGAGACACCATGCTGGCTGTGTGGCCATGGCTAGACGCTCACCTTCTCTGGGCTCTGTAAAACGGCTCAAGTCTCTAAGATCCCTCCCATATCCCCAAATCAGACTCTGATGTTATTATTTGGAGTGACAATAGATAATACAGTTTAAACAATGCCTAGTTAGAAGCCCAGCAAGTTAGGAGAGAGTCTTGTGGATTGGGCTGGTCAGGGAAGGCTTTCAAAGGAGACCTGAGTAGGGATGGATAAGGATTGGGGGTGGAGGAGAGGGGGGCAAAGCCAGGATTTCCTCGGAAGAATGACTTCCTTAGCCAGGCGTCCACCACGACCCTGGGTGCATTTAGCCTACCAAGAATCAGTGCACGTTGAAGCATTTCTGGCCAAAGAAATAACTTAAACTTTGTTCTTTAAACTTGATTAGTGTGCGTATGCTGTTTTTAGAGGCTCTTTTTTGCCCGCTAGTTACCCGCATGCCATCTATCCTTGCTTCCAAGGGCGTGCTCACTCTGTTCCTCAGTAATTGTCTGTTCCCTGCCAAGATTTAGTGGTGGGAGTGAGTTGTAGCTCAGGGGAGCGATAGGCATGAGAAGCATCGACTTACCAATAACTGTAAGAGTAGAAAGCGTGCTCAAATAGGAGGGGCTCCATGTTGCTCAAAACCCAATAGATCTCTTGTAACTGCTTGCGGAGCTGAGAACGCGTCCCGATCCAAGGCACGGCTATCACTTACCACTGCTCCAAGCCCAGTAACCAGGAAGCAGACGTAGGTGAACTGTGTCCTCCCCTCCCGGCAACTGTGGGCTTTATAAACCTCTGAGACCACAGCAGAGGGTTTGGCTTTGTTTCCCAATGTTCAGCCTGCCCTCTGAGGAGTATAATGTTTTCGACCTGCAGCGGTGTTGTCTCCCGAAAGGGGTAGTGCTGAGCTGGGGGTTAGAAAGACAGGATCAAAGTGTCAGGGAAGTTTGTGAAGCACCACATCAAACGAAACTCAGCAGGATTCTTTCCTACAGGGGCTGTTCCGAGAGTCACTCACTGGACAGTTTCCAGAGCGTTGCTGCGTGCGTGCGTCCTTTGCGTCTTGTCATTTTGAAAGCCAGGTCTCACCGAATCTGTTTAAAACTTTGAGCTCCTTTAGCCAAACCCGTGAAGCAGTTTATCTATGGGAAGCTGTGTTCGAAGCTGTGTGTTCAGTCCGATGATCCTGTGCCAGCCAGAATCCTTCACAAATACGCTGCGAAGTTTGTGTTGCGTCTCTCCTGTCTTCCCCTTCTCCGGCCCTTTTCAGAACTGCTGAGATGATAGAAAGGATAGAAAGGCGATGGTGGTTGATAATTCACACAAGAGATTTTATGAACATGTTTCTTTTTAAACACCCGTTCCTAGATTTTGTTGTTCATCAGACGTTGCCCTACCAGTCAGTTTCGGTGGATACGTTCAACTCCAAGAACGACGTGTACGTGGCCATCGCCCAGCCCGGCATGGAGAACTGCATGGTGCTAGAGTGGGACCACATCGAAATGAATTTCCGGAGCTACGACAACATCACAGGTGCGTTGTGGCTTTGATCAGAGGTACTGATGTAGCTTCAGCATTGCTGAACGCCAGTGAGAGCGGAGCACTCTCTGCCAGGTTGAGGGAGAGCCGGGTTCTCTAACTGGTTAGAGCTGGGAACTTGTCCCAGCCCACCCTCATTGCCTCACCAGTGTTTTTCTTGGAATGATCATTTATTAGTGAGAGCAGACACCTCAGGGGTGATCCTGTTTATTGTTGGCGAGCCTTTTGGAAAGGGAGAGGATGATGGTTTCATGTGGTGGGAGGCATTTTCTAGGAGCAGTGAGAAGTCACCCTCCTGAGCTGCTCCGCCCTGTCCTAAGACCACACCAGATTTCTAACAGCTAAGTGATGGCTCTCGGTAAGCTGATTATTGACTAATGTGCTAACACACACACACACACACACACACACACACACACACACGCCCTATAGCTTGTTCCTAGTGCCCCCTTGCCGGGTCCTAGTGATCACTGCTTTCTTTTACTAAGTACATACAAAATAAGAATAAATGGACCCTTAAATTCAGGCACTTGGAATATGACTTAGTTAATGCTGTGTTGTGCAACCCCAGTGCCTGAGTGCCACTAAAAATGGACTACTTGCTGCTTAAAAAGTGGATAAAATCAAAATAACCTTTCAAAGACTTCTCATTTATCAAAGTGCAGTCTGATAATGATACTAGCTTTGTAAACAGTGCCTCGAAAGTCTAGTTATCACCCCGAAGAGGGTTCCCTTTAGAGGTTCCTGATGTGACTTTGGAGCAGCATTTTACCGTTGCAGCGAGAGGCACATCCAGGTAGAATCTCTGGGTTGGGAGGCTCCCAGGCACAAAGGGGCATGCAGCAGGTGTGGGGACGGAGGGAGGCCGGACAAGTGTCATTCCACCCCTAGGGGAGAAGAGCTGCTAATGGGCCTAATCTCACAGTGCGGGATGCACGTCCAGTTGCTCCAAAGATGCTGTTTCAGGTGAGCCAGCTGCCCTCGGCCCATCTGGCCTCCTGGTGCTAAGCTCACCTGTCCAAGGGCAGCCCTCTCGGAAGTGCAGACTCGGCATGGAGCGGAGCAGGGGACCCTGCGGGGAAGCAGAGGAAAAGGGAGATGAGAGAGGGACTCCAAGTGCGAGTGTTTTTTTGCTCCCCTCTTTTTCCTGACTTGGAAGGCAGGGGAGGGATGATGAGCGGGGCGCTGTGCCTCTCCTCCCTGCCCAGGCTGGGAGTTGGTAGCAGAGTGACACTTTGCTCTTGTGCGAGGAGTTCTGAGGGCCTCCGAGGTGCTGGGCCCTGGTTTATCTCACCGGAAACTCACAATAGCCCCTTGGGCACTGCCTGTGGGTCGCCTGCCCATAGGTAGAGGACAAAAGTGCTCTTCTTGAGAGAGGTAACTTACATACTATAAAGAGCTCAGGTTCTGAAAATCAATGAACATGGATTGTGCTCCTGACCCTACCGTGGACTAGGAAGTCCCTGTACCTCTGGGACTTGGTTTCTCCATCCGTAAAATGGGAGTAGATGTGCCTCGTGCGGATGTTGTGAGAAATTGCTGAGTGCCGGGAACAGAGCCAGCCCTTCTTGCAGCCTGCGTCCTTCTCCCAACCTTACAAATGACGAGGTCCAGGCTCAGGCGTGTCCAGCCACCCACTGTTTACTGGGGGCAGAGCCTGGGCTCTCTCGCAGCTACACTCTACCCCTTCCTCTCCCAGGTTGACCCTGGTAGGACAGCACCACCCTCCACCTGCCCTTCTGACATACTGTAGCTAGTGGCATCCCCAAATTCATTCATTCATTCACTCATTCATTCATTCACAAAGATTTTTTGAGCGCTTGCTCTGAGCTGGGCACATTCTAGGTGCTGGCGACATGGCAGTAAGCAAACCGAATGAAAACCTCTGCCCTCAAGGAGCTTACATTCTAATGGGAGAGAGAGAATAAGAAAGACAAGTGATCACAATGTATAAAAAACACATCAGACAACCGTGTGTTAAGGAGGGGAAATGATTCGAGGAAGGAAGGTTTGGAGCACTGGGCGTGAGAGGATTGAAATTTGGGGGAGAGTGTCCAGTAAAGGCCTCATTGGGGAGGTGCTACTTGCACAAGACCTCTGGGACAGGAGGGCTGGTCCCATGGAGAGCTGGAGGTGGGGTACACCAGGCGGCAGGTGCACAGGTCGAGAGGCGGGAGGGGTCTTTCCTGTTTGAGGACCATCTAGGGGGCCAGTTTGGCACAAGCCACATGAACCAGGGCAGCTGCTGTTGACGAGTCAGGAGTCAGGAGGGCTGATTGCGGGGGCCGCGCAGGGCCTGGGAAGGACGTGGGCTCACTCTGAGTGCTCTGCAAAGCCATGGAGGGTTCTGTGCAGAGGCCAATGGGGCTACGAGGAGGCGGCAGGGACCTGGCACAGAGGGCTGGGTTGTGTCCAGCTACTGGGTGGAGAGTAGCCTTTGTGGTTGTGGGTGTAAGTCGAAGGGAGGAAACAGAGCAGCCAGCAAAGAGGCTATTGCAAGAGTCCAGAATCCAGGCAAGCGATGATGGCCTGGACCCAGTGGGC
>RJWJ010019380.1:0-30371 GCA_004363605.1 Indri indri | reverse complement strand
ATCTACGGTGGTTTCCCATGGAGACAATATTGCTTCAGGGAATGTTTTTGATATCTGTGAGGGCTTTCCTGGCATTTATTAGCCAAGAACCAGGGATGTAATATATGAGAGGGTCCCAAACAATAAAGAATCGTTCTTATATCACAGAGTATTCAATATTAATACAGATGATCATTGGGTATTTATATAGGTGGAGAACTGAGAAAGAACTTCCTTTCACAAAGTATATTTTTTCATATACAACATGTACTGTATAATATGACTTACATCAATGTATCTTATAAAATACTGGTCTGTTACCCTCTAAAGTGGAAGCTCCTTGAAGGCAGGAGAGGTGGAGTGTTCATCCGGGCTATCCCTGCAAAGGCTCGGCAAAGGACCTCGTATATAGGAGGCAGGAAAGCAATAGAGTGGGCAGGTGAGAACACAGGCTTCAGTTAGAGAAAGACTTGATTTAAATTCTAGCTGTATCATGTCTAGTTGTCACGGACTCTCTAAGGTAAGTTATGAAGCTTCTCTGTGCATGTATCACTCCCCTGCACAATGAATTAATAATACACATATCAAAGTTTTTGTGGGTAGGAAGTAAAATAATGTTTGTCAAAGTGCATACAGTAGTTGCTCAAATTATCAACACTTATAGCTGTTAATAATTTTTATTTAACAAACATTTGTTTACTGGACTTTGACTCCTCTTGTTAATAAGCACTAACATTTATTTAATGTTTTCTCTATGTCAGATGTGAAAACTTTCCATGGATTACTTTCCTTAGGTTAATATTTGCTATTAATACAAACCTATAAAGTAACTGTAATTTTCATCTAGCTGAAAAAAATCTAGGTAACTTACTCAAGATCTCACTGTTGGGAAGGAAGCCAGGGTTTGAACCAAGGAAGTTCAATGTTGGCATCTGTGTCTTAACCAATTCTCTGTGTTGTTTGTTAATATAAAGAACTTTTTAAAGATTTCATAGTAATAGAGTCTTCCACTTCAACTGGCTTCAAATTTGACAAATCTTTGATATCATCCCTTAGAAAATAACATGTATTGATATAAAGCAGGAAACAAAGTCTGTGCCCAAGAACACAAACATAAGAAAGTATGTAAAATGTAACAGAACTAACTTATCTTGGAAATCAAACATCCAACTCCAAAGTTTAATTTGTGACTTCGGATGGAATCTACTGTGAAATCTTGTTTCTCAAATAGTTCTGTATCACTAACCAATGAAGAACTAAATTATTAAAGAGCTAGCATATTTAGATATGAATACAGATGACAAAGTCGAGCATGAAAGTAAAACTTTAGATGAATATGTAGAACTTCTGTAACGAGTCCAGAGGGAAGTACAGTGCTGATGGGTCTAGCATTTCTTGTCTTGGTTCTCTTGTTCTGGTCAATAACCCTCTGACATATGGCCATGAAAAGGGTTGTGTTTCTAACCTTGGTGGAGTAGCAATGCCTCTCATCTCATGCAGATGGAGCAGGAAGTCTGGTTGGATGGACACGAACCTATAGCCACTACCAGAAACACCATTCAAAGTACCTCACCTTCCTAAGGGCTTCGGTGAAGCTTTCTGTTTATGATGTATTATTTGTATGCGGTGAATTTATGCATGAGTGTAAGAAGGAGGCGGTAGATACTGTGTTGAACTCGGGAGCCAATTCGTAGCAGTGCGTGAGTTGCAGCATCATATGGCAGGCAAGCTGTGCGCGAACAAGATCTCACATTCGTCAGCCCAAGCCTATTGCAAGAATGCTCATTACAATTTAATTTTTCTGGGAATGACATGGGGGATGTTGAAATGTAATCAAGACAAGACAGGAGCTGGAGTCTGGGTGTGGTGGCTGAACTGCCCCACTGATTGGATAAAAGGGTTTGTGAGCTCAGTTCATTCTGGGGTACAAATGGCCCATAGATGAGCGGATATTGTGGAAAGAGAATATTAGCAGAACAGCTGATGGAAAAACTGAACTTATGCCATAAAGAGAAAACCTTGAGGGCTCTCAACGGGAGGTGTTAATATAGGAGGGACCTCAAAGTAAGGTGCAGTGGTCGAGATGGTAGCCGATTGCGATGAAAGTTCCTTTGCACCATTGTAAAAGAATCTATGTGTGTAGGAAAGTGAAGCCCTCGAGTTTCTTACTATAAAATGACTATTTACTGTCATTAGCCCACACAGATACCAAAAATGAGGATGAAGATAAAGAAATTCCTCCTCCAGCCCTTTAGAAGTTTTTGGTTTATGTTAACTTATAAAATGAAATCAATCCCATTTTTGGCATTTCCTTAAAACTTAACCACAGTGAACTTATTGGTTTCCATCAGCTATTAGTGATTTGACAACAGATATTAGAAAAAGTTTCTAAGAAGTCTGAAAGTAAAAGGGAAAGAGGAATATTTTTTCCCCCACCATGCAAGGTTCATGGCTGGCACCCCTATAACAAAGACAGATTAACAAGAGAAAAGCACAACACATTGGTTTAACCAAGGTTTTCCATGACATAGGAGCCTCCAGCAATGAAGACCCAAAGAAACAGGGAAAACTGTGTGTTTTTGTGCATAGGATTGATAAAGAGTAGACAGTCATGTATGGTTGGACAGAGGGGGCATGATCTAATGGTAAACTGGAGGGAACTTAGCAAGGCCTGTTTGTTCAGATTCTCCTTGGTGTATCTCTGTCTTCATTCCTTTGGGTATAGGGCAGGACACCTGTCACACAGGGGTTTTATGCCCTACTTTCAGAGAAAAGTAGGTCAGAGAATTCTTTTATGGCCAGCTCTCACAAAGGTGAGAGAAGATCAGAGAGTGATTTTCCTGCTTCTGCAGTTTTCTGGATTTCCAAGGTGCCATATTTTGGGGTAGCATTTCCTGTACCCCATCACTTTCTAGCCCTGGCATTTGGGAACTAGTGTATCTTCCCTTATATTCAATGAAGGAGACATGATTCCATAAAAATGCAGCCAAGTATCTTCAGATTATTAAGAGTTGGCAAACCGATTTGCTCAAAGTTTAGAATTTCTGTGCTAGCATATACAAATTCATCACCATGTAGCTCTGGAAGTAGAATGTTTCTGTATATTCAGAAGTATTTTTGTTCAGCCTCTCTCTACCCCTGTCAAACACTAACCTAGAGGAATTCTACAAAGTGGAGGACTTTTTTGTATGAGTGTGCAGTTTGCTGATGAGCCGTTATTATGTTTTCAAAAGACATGCCAAATGTAAAGGCAATTGGTGTTTAAGATGTTTTAACATCAAAAAGAAACTATTGCATATGCATTGCCTAGAATAATATCAGAAACACAGTGGGTGCTCTGGAGATACTTGGCGATGGCAATGAGATGATGAGAATGAGCTGCCTACGCTGTAGTCCAGATGCATTTTCGTGCCACCATGAGTCTTCTGTAAAGTATATGTTAACGTGATCTTAACGGATACTTGCAATAGCAATAATTAATTTTATAGAGCATGCTTTTCTAACATATGTTTGTTAGGGTGGGCTAAGTTTTGCTGTGCTTACCACAACCTCCAAAATATTCTTGGCTTAACGCAACAAAGGTTTATGTCTCATTCATGCAAGGCCAGCTGTAGGCTCTGGAACATCAGTCAGGGGCCCCTTTGGCCTGAGGCACTTCCACGTCAGGGTGGATTCCCAAAGCCATAGCAGTAGGGGAAGAGAAACCACAAAAACCATGGATTGGCTCTTGCATACTTCCATCCGGAAGTGACACATACCCTTTCTGCTCAAATTTCATTGGCCAAAGAAAGTCATGTGGCTACATTTAACTCCCTAAAGTGAACAAGTGCAATCTTGTGACCCAGAAGGAAATGAGAAAATAAAATATTGGCTAACAGCACTAATGTCACCACACCTATGTTATCTTACCATTAAACCTTTCAGAGGGCTCAATGAGAATTGAAATCTTATTATTTTTGTTCTGCAGATGAAAGCAAGAATCAGAAAGGTTAAATAAATTGCCCACAGTCACCTGGCTAGTAAGAAATGGGCCAGCATTTGATCCTAGTCTTCTCATTCCAAGTCTTTTATTTTTTCCAATAAATAGTTGGAGTCTGTTGCTGAGAGGAGTGCATGTTTAGGAGTAGAGTTCACAGTGAATAGGGTTGTTTGGTTTTTTTGGCAGAGTAACCACCATATTGCCACGTGTTTAGCTGTACCTAACATATTAGGATAAAACCTGCCATCCAAAACTGAAGATAGGAACGGAGCTGTTGATTATTCTGCTGCAGAAACAGTTCCTAGGTGCAGTGGGGGAAAGTCTGCCCAGGACCCTGGACAGCACACACTGTCTGCTGGGTGGGCCCACAGGGTATGAGCAGAGTAAGGCACTGGAGCTTGTCTCTGCAGATGTCCCCGCTCACAGACCAGCCCTCGGTGTTCCCTGTGGCATGTCCTGCTCCACACGCATAGTTGAGGAGCCTGGAGGTGGAGTTCAGTTATCAGCTGACCTTCCTTCGGGGCCTAAGTGTGGTTTCCACTTTATAGATGATGACAGAAGATCATTTAAAAAGGTTCAGTCACTTGCCCAAGGTCACAGAGCTAAGGGAGGTGGGGCAGGAGGACCAAGGTCTCCCTGATCCCCAGTGAGGCACCTTCAATTGCACCACGCCACCTCTGAAAGGGGCCCCACAGGACGCTGAGCCATGGGCTTCTGAGAGCAGGTAAGAGGTAGGGAGATGGAGTCTGCTCTGCACCCGACAGCTGGAAAGAGCCCATTCTATCATGGAAAGGGAGAGGAGTTAATGACTGTTTCACTCGTCAAACAGCAGTAACATTACCATCCCCCAACAACTCTGAAACACTGAACAACAAAAGCGAACCATTCCCCCAAAAGTCCGAGGCTGAGATTGCCATCGTAGGAAGTGTGTGCATGTGACCCCTGTCTTAGTCCATTTGTACTGCTATAACAAAATGCCTCAGACTAGGTTATTTATGAATAATAGAATTTATCTTCTCACAGTTCTGGAGGCCGGAAAGTCCAAGATCAAGGTGCCAGCAGGTTCAGGGTCTGGTGAGAACCTGGTCTCTGCTTCCAAGATGGCCCCTTGTTGCCACGTCCTCATATGGTGGGGGTGGAGACCCCCACCCCAGAAGGGTCTAGCTAGTTCTCTACAGCCGTTTAATAAAGGACTAATCCCTTCCATAAGGGCTCTACCCTCACAGCCTAATTACCTCTTAAAGATCCCACCTCTTAATACCATTGCATTGGGGATTAAGTTTCAACATGAATTTTGGAGGGGACATAAACATTCAAACCATAGCAAGCATACGTACACCCCCATAAACATACACACACATCTCAAACATGTAATCAAGCCTTTTCTCATGATCTTATGTGCCTAATCTCTTCATTACTCTCCACTTTCTTTGAATAACCAGATGTGAAAATGGAATGTATTTAACAAATGAGAAGTGGAGAAAGAAATTTAATTTTATATATATTTGGGGATTGTTATATGTGATTTTAGTTTTTTATTTGGGGTAAGATCATAGTTAGGATAAATTTTTATTTCAATTTGTACAAAGTAGTCCTAGTTACCAAAAGTATTTCACCAACTCCCCAATTTGCAATTTTTTTTTTTGAGACAGGGTGTCGCTCTGTTGCCCAGGCTAGAGTGCAGTGGCATCGTCATAGCTCAGTGCAGCCTCCAACACCTGGGCACAAGCGATCCTCCTGCCTCAGCCTCCCAAGGAGCTGGGACTACAGGCACATGCTATCACACCTGCCTAATTTTTAATTTTTTGTAAAGATAGGGTCTCACTATTGCCTGGGCTGGTCTCGAACTCCTGGCCTCAAGAAATCCTCCTGCCTCAGCCTCCCAAAGTTCTAGGATTATAGGTGTGAGCCCCTATGCCCAGCCTCCAGTTTGCAATTGCTTATAGAATTGTGTCTAGGAAAATACTTCCGGGTAAACTGCTTAAGAAAATTGAGTATCTCCAAGACTAAATGCCCAACATGCGTTTGGGTTCATGATTGCTGTGAGACAGCAAGCCTGAGTGTATTAGAGCAATTCGTAGGGCAAGACAAGAAAAGCTGCAGTTATTACTGGAGCCCACACGGGTATGCAGACATCAGTGGAGAACAGAGAAGAAGAGTCTTGCTGTAGGGCTGGTGTAAAATCCCCCCATCTTGGCTAAATTTCTTTGTAATGAATACTTTAGCACACAGACCAGTGCCACTATGATCGAGTTCCCTTACATCTTATACATGCCTTTTTTTTTTTGAGAATCTGTGCAATTTAATGGGCTAAATTTTATCATAGAATGTTTATAAGAAACAAAAACTGCCTTTCTCAATGACTCAAATATTTATGCACTGAGGTGTTGAGGGCACCAGTGTATATGAAGCTGTCTGAGGCAGTGTAAAGTCTATGGATTTCTCCATATAAATAATTGACATGAAAACTGCTCACCATTCTCCCATGTGCATTAAAGCAAATGGCCCAAGGACTTTTACTGGGCTGCTGCTTTGCTGGAGCTATTCAGCAAATTGGCTGCATCTATATTCTTTTCTCCATACCTTCTTCTTTCTTCATTCCTTTTCTTTCAACAAATAATTATTGAGGGCTGTATTAGTCAGGGTTCTACAGAGAAACAGAACCAATAGGATATATATACATACACACACATATATGCTTTTTTTTCATAATCATATTGAGAGGGGGGAAGAGAAGGAGAAAAAGAGCAAGAGAGATTTATGATGGGATTTGTTCCATACAGTTATGGAGCTGAGAAGTCCTGTGATCTGTTGTCTACAAGCTGGAGGGTGAGCAGAGCCTGTAGTGTGATTCAGTCTCAGTCTGAGAGCCTGAGGACAAGGAGAACCAATGGAGTCGGTCCTGGTCCAAGTCCAAAGGCCCAAGCACCAGGAGCCCTGGTGTCTGAGGACAGGGAAGATGGTGTCCCCTCTCAGAGGGCACATTTGCCCTTCCTCTGACTTTTTGTTCTATTTGGGCCCTCGATGGGTTGGACAATGTCTACCCACATTTGTGGGTGATCTTCACTCAGCCTGCTGGCTCCAGTGCTAACCTCTTCCAGAAACACACTCACAGACACATCTAGAAATAATGTTTTACCAGCTATCTGGGCATCCCTTAACCCAGTCAAGTTGACACCTAAAATTAACCATCACAAGGTCATGTGCCTGCCCCTCTTCTACGCTCCGGGAAAACAGTGATAATGAGAACAACTGTCTTCTTGTGGAGTTAACATGTACGAGTAAAGAAGAAACATAGCAACAGATACATGAAAAAGATAATTCTCCAGATGAGACAGGGGCTTCATAGTGATGCCAGATCGGGTAGTTGGGGATGAGTCTCTGAAGAGTTTGCATTTGAAATGTGAGCTAATGACCACGAGAAGACTGGGGCGGGGGGGAAGACCTCCCCTAAGAACAAGACTCTAGCTCAAGTGAAAAGAAATAAAATACTCTGAGGAAGAAAATTAAATCCTGAGCTATGACAAACCACAAGGCAGATGAAGATGGCTTGAGGCTGTTTTTTCCAGAAGGACATTAAGTGCAGGCTGGTTCCCCCACGTCACTGCCGTCTGGCCCTGCACTGCATAAACAGGCTGGCGAGAGAGAAATCAAACCCCTTGTCCACTCTTAACAGCAAAGTGCTTGGACCTGATGGATCCACCCGATGGATTTGGAAATGGTGGACTTAGAGGCTCCTCCAGGGATCTGCCGATCTGTCCCAGCTCAGGATCAGAGTTGGCAGTGGACATAAACCTGGAACTGTGGGGATGTGGATGCCATCCCCGTCCCCAACCCAACTCAGATCCACCAACTCTAATAGCTACGACGTGCCAGGTGCTAAGACAGGTACTTCCATGTATCATGTCATTTTATCCACATGAGTGTGCTTTGACGTAGGTATCACTGTCCCAATTTTAAAGGTTAAAATATTAGAAGTAACCAGCCCCAGGTCACATCTCTGATAAGTGAAAAGCCAAGATTCAAGTCATCTGGCTCCAAGTTTAGAGATATTTTCACGACCGACGTGTCACTGTCTACAAGGCTCTGGGGCGGACCTTATTTCCTGCCTGCTTCCCAGCCCTTTCTCACTTTCCACTCATAGGCGCCATCCAAAGCAAGCTCAGCTCTCCACACATGCCCGGGGATGCTTCCAGTTAGAGCTGTTTTCTTCACTGGGCGCCTCATACCTTCTACCATTGAAATGCAAACAACTTTGCCATCTCCCTTTACCACGACACAGAAGAACAGATGCTATGATAAGGACATATTTCTCATGTACTTGTGTGTGTGTACAGAGTTTTTGTTTCTCTTCCTAACCATCCTCCTTCTTCTCCCACCCCCCAAATTGAAAAGAAATAAGTAAAAGGTTTAAGAAGGAAAATGTATTTACTACACACGTGACATCACCCAGTGTTTTAGCAAAGCCTTTGATGGAGCTGGCCTTATCTTCTGTGGTCAGGGTGAATGTGTAGACATGACATTAATTATTGTCCAGTTAAGGTGGCCAAGAATGCGCGATGCCTTCAGCCCTGACTTCTGTGTAGGGAGGTGCTTTGCATTCAGTAGGCAGCCGAAACGAACTTCCTTGTGGAGAACCACCTGGCTCCATGCGATTGTGAGTTGAGTCGTGACAGCAGGAATTATTCCAGGTAATGATGAACAACAGCAGGATAAACACAAGACCCTCCGAGACAAGCCTCTTATATCATCATAGGAGGCAGCCACCTACCTTACTAGGAGGTGTGGTTCCTTGGCATGTGCCCTTCTCTTCCTCCTCCCCATGTACCTGCTCCTTGATGCTGTCATCCCAGTAACAAAAATAAATCCCCTGGCTCCTCAGTTTCGAGAAGAAATTTCAGTGCCAGTGCCCTCGTGGGAAGTAACACATTTACCTAAACTGACGTCGAGGTGAAGGTTTCCAGCGGATTAGACCTCAGATCCTGTGATTTTTAGATCTACTGTCTGTTCAGATTTAAATGAGCACGTAATACAGTCTGTTATAGATCTGGAAACTCCAGGAAGAACTGTGGGGAGGCTCAAAGGTGAAACTGTAAGGAGGTGTTCAGTAAAATGAAGAAGTTACTTGCCTTTCTATGTGATTGGAAGAGTCTAATACACATTCCCGTGGAAAGAATTTGACAACCAGGGCGGGCGTGGCGGGAAATTGAGGGCTAGCGTTTACCCACTGGCTGGGTACCGACCATCTCAGCTCTGCCTCACGTTCCTTTGTAAATACAGTGACATGGTCTGGGCTTGCTTTGGCCAGTCTGTCACTGATGTGTTCCTCAGCATGTCAGTTTCTCTTCCGAGTTGTCTGTAGAGCATCCAACCCAGCATCGCTAACAGGCGAAAACTTAAGTAACGTTGTTTTCATTCATTTATCCTCAGGAACAAAGGTCACCCCGCTGGTAACTGTCCTTTGCTAAGACAGCCTGTGAGTTCACAGTGACTGGTGACAGCCAGCCAGAGTCTTAATGGGGACTTTCCTTTGACTGAGCAGATTCCCCGGAGGCCGTGCATTAGCCTGGCTGACCGTGGGGCGCTGGCGGGGCCGGGATCGTCTGGGTCAGCGGTAAAGTCGTTGTCACACTGAATCAAACCAAGGGTATAGACGGCCTGTGAAGTACGTGGGTTTATTTTGGCAAAGATGGCTATCATAGCTTGCCCTGCTGTTTCGTTTTGTTTTTTGTTTTTTTTTTTTTTAACTAAGTGCTTTTCTGGTCCTTAAAAAAAGGGAGTCTCTCCCTTTCTTGTGTCTTGTGTTGCCCACAGCAACTTGCCTTATTAACGTCCGTGGGTCTGTGGCTTCTTTGGCCACGAACATGGTGGGGAGTGAGGAGAGTGTTATCTAGCTGATTGGATTAGAAAAGCAGGGCTGGAACAGAGGGGTAAGCGAGGGGTGCCCAGAGGCCACGGAAAGTCTGGGATTGGCAGAGCACCAGACAGGCTGCCAGGGAAACTTCTGGTTCCAAGACAGTGCTGGCCCCCTCGGCTGGCAGGCACCCTAGAAGAGAAAATTGCCGCCAGATACTCCAAGCAGACTAATGAAAGTGTGGCTTCTCCTCTCTCTTTTCTGATTCTGCCATTACACACTGGGGAGTGGGATAGCCCCACAGGGAAGCATCTTTTGGGGGCAGGGAGAGGGTAGGTAACTGTTTCCTATTCCTCACACGCGCAGGCGGTGGCTAACCCATCCTAATCACCCATTCAGCCCTTCATCCACGCAACCAACGTTCATGGGGAACCACCTTGGAGCCAGATGCTTCCTAGGTGCTGGGATGTCGCAGTCACCCAGAGGCATCTCTGTGCCACTGCAAGGTTGGGACCCAGCACTAACCCAGCTGTGTTAAGTGAGAGAAGAGGGGACCCAACCTAGCCTGAGGGCTCAAGTAAGATTGTCTAGAAAGGGACACGTAAGCCCAGACTTGAAGGCTGAGTGTGCCTTGGCCAGTCTTTCAGATGGAGGAAGACTCCGCCAGGTGGAGGGGACTCACCCTCAAAGGCAGAGTGCAGTTCAGGGGGCCCACGGGGGTGTGATGGGGCCACCTCTGAGGCCAGTCACCAGCGTGCATGCCTCTACATTGTCCCTCGACCTCGGCTCGCAACTGTAATGTCAGCTCTTACTCAGGCACCACGGCTCCGTGCATTTAACAGGTTGCCGTGGCAAAGGGATGCCACCTCACTCTCTGTCACCCCAGCCCGGGTTTGGGGACAGTATGAATACCTGTGCAACCCTCCATGCTTGCTTCCAGGACAAGTGTCCTTCTCAGTCAAATCTACTAGAAAAAGGAGGAAATCGTTGCCTGGGGACAATGATATTGCGACGTTCGCTCCGTACGCAACTTAGATACAGTCCGAACTCCCAGTCCGTGATAAGATGTGCAGTAATGTCCCCAAGCTAAGGGGCGGTGGGACTGGTCCCAGATGTGGATCAGGGAGATGGGCAAACAGTACTGGGCGTGCTGGCCCCGAGCTGCCTGTGGGCGTCTGTAGATGGTCTGATGCCGGGGTGCTCACGGGAGATTGGGGGGAAGGTTTGGTTTGATAGTCATTTGATCTATTAATATTAATCGAGGAAGTATTATCTCTCAGCAAGAATACCTAGGGTGAGAAGAAGATAAATTACAGACCTGATCTGATGCAGGAGAAAGAGAACCCCACAAAGAAAAAGAGGAGAAGGAAGGAAGGAAGATGGGGGGCGGGGGGAGAGAGAAAGGGAAATAGATCAAAGGGAGGATGAAAGTTACCAACGTGAAATTGCTCAGAAATTCGGGGAAACGGTTAATGCCATGGAGAAGTCACACGACGAAGAAGAAAGAAGAGGTCCTTGGGTTTGGGCAGGACCTTGGCAGAGGCAGGGTCAGGGTCTCCGTGGGCGGAGCTGCAGGAGGCGAGACAGCAGTCGACCCGCGCGGGAGAAGCGGGCACAGCTGAAGGAAGCCACAGATTTGTGGCACAGGCGTTTCGTTGCTGCTGCTGTTGTTTTGATATCGTAGAAACTTAGATATGGTAAAATGCTATCAGGAATAGAAAAAATAGAGTGGAGCAAAGCTGGTGACATCCGAGTAAAGTCTGGAATCTGGTTACAGTATTCTACCACCGTCGATTCCTTAATTCGGACAGATGTACCAAGGTAGGATACGAGTGCCAGGAGAAGCTGGATGAGGGTGCCCGGGAACTCTATCATGTTTTGCAATGCTTTTTGAAATCTAAAACTATTCCAAAACAAAAAGTTTACTTTAAAATGAGCTATCTGGAAGGTGCCTCTGGGGATGGGACATGGAGACCGAGGGCGGAGGAAGCAGCAAGATCGGCAGGAAGGCAGGGCCGATACCCGGACCTGGGAGGAAGGTTTGGGCAGAGAGAGGAGTATCTTTGTAGCCTCGCTGGTGGGAAGTTCAAGGCCACCTCACAGCCGGCATCTGCTTTCTCTTTCAGAGAGAAGGTCTTGTTTTTGGTTAATTTGGGGGAGGAGGGAAGTGGAAGATTTAGGAGGTGGAAATTCTTTTAAAAGCCACAGTGTCTAATGGTAAAGAGAGAAAGACTGGGGCAATGTAGGAGAATGAGCGCTCAGAATGGGCTTTTAGGCACTTTCTTGGATGAGGGTTATCAATATTCTACTTGCCACTTAAAAATACTCAGCCTCCGGTTGCATATGCCACTGTCTATGGTGAAGCTGACAGATTGTCTCTGTGCTCTATGCTAAGGAAAAAGTTAAACTGAAAGCAGCCTTAATAGATTGACCGATGTCCAATGAGGGTGAGCCGAGCGTTCAGTTGTCTGGGTTTGCAGTAACGGGCACAGAATGCACCTATCAAATTCTCCAACTCCACTTCAGCTGAGGTTTTAAGGAGATTAGTTAATGTCCCCTTTGGGTTACACTATTGTTCATATTTTGCCTCCCTCTCTGGCTCTGAGTAGACCCCGCACCCCCAAATCCTTCCCAGCCAGGCTCGGCTGGTCCCTCCTCTGCACACTCCAAGGCCTGAGCCTGGGCAATGAGTTGCTTCTGTCATTGGGCACTCACGCCACTTTATGTATTCTTGGACTAGAGGTAGCGTTAATCTGTGTTGCAGTTGCTTCCTTGTTTATGTACTGCTTGGGTGCAAGATCAGAATAAATGCATAGTACCTTTCAAATGCTAAATATAAAAATATTTCCTTGTAAGGGTTACTAGAAGTAGTGATTGGAGGGTTTCTTACTCATGTAGCTTAGAACCATATCCTGGCATCCAGATAAACTAAAATTAGAAATGTTTAGCTTAATCTTCCTTCCTTCCTTCCTCCCTCCCTTTCCACCCCCTTCTTACAAAATATAATACATGCATACCCGTTGGGCCCCAGCATTTTTACATTTTATCATTGTTGATCATACTTCCCATCATTTTAATGTGTTAACGATTCCATGGCAGTTCTCCTGCCCAAATTGAACAGGAAATAGTGGAGGAAAACTCAGATAAAGACAGCACTGCACTCAGACCTAAATTGCTTCCATATTCAGCATGGAAGTCTTGCTGAATCACAGTCTCCCAAACCACTATGACTCACCAAGAGAGAAACCACCATCATTTCAGTGCAATGAGCTGCCAGGGCAGTAGGGCGTCCAGGACAAGGGAGTACCCAGATCCTTTTTTCTCACTCTGAAATTCTCGAATTGTTTGTCATGGGAATACTGGGCAGTGAGTCTAGAGTCCTGTCAAAAGAGGGCACTGGGGATAAGAAGTGGAGATTCTGGACTGATGTTGGGGCGGGGAGCAGGTTGTTCCGGAGCCACAGAAACAGAGAGAGCGGGTGGAGTAGCAGTCGGAGATCTTCAGCAAGATCTCTGCCTGTGCAAGAGAAAAATGACTCGGGTTTTTGTTCGGAGATGTTATTTCCAGAGCTGGTCTGCTGCGGGTGACATGAAAGGTCAGCGAACAAGGGCCAGCCAGACAGTTCCAGGAAGGTAACACGGGGCTCTCCCCAACTGTCCAGACAGCTGTTGCTGACAAATGAGGTCTGGTTCCCGCTCCTGCAGCACGTCCCAGGTCCTAAGTATGATCACCAAGGGAAGATGAGGGACGAGTGTTTACTGCCCACAGCTGCGAAGGGCCTGTGACTCTGTCTTCCCTTTGGAGCAGTTTGACCACTCAAGCGTTTCGTTTTCAGGTTTGCAGTATGTACTGCGTATATCTTTATAGATGGATGTATAGAATGAACTAGATCAGTTTTAGCTTAAATGTATTTAAATAGGATTCATGTTTTCAGTTGAGAGATGACACTCTCATTTCACAATTCTTAGAGAAAACAAACACGAGAGGCTAATGAGAAATTGGCTCGTCTCACCCATGTGAAAAATAAATGGAAAAACAACTGGTCACAAACGGACCTTGTCCTGATGCTGTGGTGGAACTGACCCTTGACCAGTCCTTTTGGGAAGCTGTTTTTAGCCACGATAACCTTTGCGTGAAGCCTGCTCCAGTGCTAGGTCACAGCTGGGCCCCCTTGGAAATGTCACCGTTCCCACGGTTGCTGCAGGAGGACGGCCACTGTGAGCCCTTGTCCTGTCATAGACTTGCTGGCAGCAGCAGGCTGTCACCAAAGCCTGCTAGGATAAACAGAACAAAACAGCAAAAGCCAACACATGCCCAGCACTGGGTGGACCATGAATAATTTTATATCCCATAGATAGTGGCAGTTTTGTGAACTTAAAGAATTTAAACAAAAATGTACGGTCAGTGACGATAACAGGATCCCCTCACCCCCACACAATAAAAGCCCCCAGAGAGCAAATTGGCTGACAGCAGGTAACAAGACAGTTGTCTGTGCCCCAGCGGGGCTGCTACAGAGTCAGAGCTGGGTACCCCAAAGCCTGATTATTAATAGAAGCCTCCCCATAGAGGTCTTAAACAAGCACATGGGTTGAAGCCAGGTCTCTGAGGAGTAAGGAAGGAAGACACAGACTCTTTATGAGGGTTGAGTGGGCAGGCATCAGTCATCGGCACAGATGAGTCAATGTCAGTCTTAATGTTGAATGAAATGGGAATGACTCCCCGCTAAACCCCGTCACTCAGCGTGTATTGTCTTTGGTTTGGGTCTATCAGGGCGAAGGCTTATCTCATTGAATCGGAATCTGAGATTCCCCAGCAAAGAAGGTGACAAATGCCAAATGTTAGCCATGTATGTTTGAAGCTAGGGTCACGATCTTTGAAAGAGTTATTTATTTCTCCTGGCTACAGTCACTCCCACTAAATCTCTCATAATTATCCCCCACTAAAACCCTAATAGGCTGTGGCTATGCAGACTCATTTACTCATTTATTTATTCATTCTACAAGTATTTATTCATGCTTGCTAAGCACTCAGGCACTGTCTTATGCTCTGGGAGCAGATGACAATGCTCATTAACCCAAGGTTTTGGTCTCAAACCCTATTCTGCCAGTGCTGGCTGAGGACAGCTGATCTGAATCTAGAGGAGCCTCTGACTAGACTAGGAAGACCCTCAAACCCTGCCACATGGCTCCTTTCTCCTTGGCCATCTAGTTCCTATGTGGCTTCTCCAGGGCAGATCTGGAGTTTGCTGACATCTCATAAAGCAAGGAGTTTTATGGGACACAATGCAGAAAGAAAGGGCTTCCAAGAAAGACTAGTCCAAGGATCAGTTCTCCAAGAGAAGATTCCAGAGTAGGTGTCTTAAGGAGGCCTTGCCCCATGGACTCAAGGTCACTGACCTTGTGCTCCACACCTAGCAACTCAAGGACAGAAGGTCCTCAGCCTTTTCCTGACCCAATGCACCTTAGGGAGGACTCCAGTGGAAGGAGAGGGACCAGATGCCCTTTTGCAGGGTTTTATTTGGGACCAGCCTTGGAGACGCAGATTCAGAGGTAGACATCAGACACCTTCTTTTAGTCTCTGGCCATCCCATTCCAGCCTTTGGGAAGGCCTCTGATTGGCTGGGTTGATTTCTGGACTGATAACATGTAGTTTTAAAGGCAACCTGAGCTTTTTGGGTGGCCATAGAATTCACCATTCTCCCTGAGGCCTTTCAGGTTGGTAAGTTAGGATGAGTCCTCAGATCACATTAGACTTGACCTTAGAATGATTAAATATCAAGTTTGCAAGAATCTTTGAGGACATTAGGCTAATCCACTCTTGAGTCTCCCTACTTAGCACTCAGATCCCCTCTGCCACATCCTAAGATGCAGTTGTCTGGCCTCCTTTTGAACACAGTGATGGGGACTTCTCTATGTCAAGACGGCCCAGTCCACTAGTAGCTGTAATGAACAGAGTTCTGTGATGTGAACTGGGTTTCAGCTTACATTAAACTCATATTTGTTTTAAAGTCAAAGCATCACTCTTTTTATGTAGGTCCATTTCTATAACTGGCAGATTCATCTCTGGTGAAGTGCAAGTGTTGGGATTCCTATTGCCAGCAGGAAATGAATGATTCCCCTAAGGGATTGGGCCAGAGATGCAGAACACTCCTTCACTGTAGCTGGAGCCAGAAACAGACAACTATGGGCTACTGCAGCCCTATTTTCTGATCCAGTGAACAGATTCCATTCATGAGAGCACTTGTGTTTTTCTGGCTCCATCTTTTTGATTGATTTGGCTTAAGATTCAAGCATGTAGTTGTCACTTCCTGCTCCCGTGGTCAGGATAGTATTGCCTGTCTGCTCTTACACAGATATCTCACATCCAGCCCAAGGATATTTCTTAAAGTTTGCCAGAGAATTAGAATCCAATCATCATAAGACTCAGATAGCCCCTATTTAAAATCTTTGATAATTTGAGGTGGGTGCTGTCAGCATATTATTCTCTGTGCAGGTCAGTGATTTTGCCCCCACCCCCAGGCTGTTTGGTTGCAGATAAGTGCCTGTTGCTTATCTGCAGTGAACTTGGTTCCTAGAACGACTACTAACTTATTATTAGAAAAGCAACAATGTTATTTACCAGGTTGTGACTATGTGTGTACCTGTGAAATAATAAGAAATATGTATTTGGTCTTGGTCTCCAATTCCTGACACAAGAGTTTCTAAGACTCTTGGAATCTCGGGATAAGTGTGTCTTTCTGTATGCTAATGAGGTGACTGGGGGCTCCTAGATGGCTTTAGGGTGGGGGTTGGGGTTGCCAGAGGAACCAACCATGTGATTAGAACTTTCAGCCCCACCCCACAACCTCCAGGTAGGGGAGAGGGGAGAAGGGCTAGAGATTGAATTCAGTCACCAATGACCAACAATTTAAGCAATCATGCGTACAGAATGGAACCTCCACAGAAACCCTAAATGAAGGGGTTCAAAGAGCTTCTGGGTTGATGAACACACTGAAGTGCTGGGAGAGTGGTGTGCCCACAGAGGACATGGAAGCTCTCTCTGCACTACCTCTCATACCTATCCCTACACACCTCTTCATCTGACAGTTCATTTGTATCCGTCATAATATCCTTTATAATAAACCAGTAAATGTAAGTAAAGTGTTTCCCTGAGTTCTAGTAGCTGTTATATAATTTGTTATAGCAAATTATGTAACCTGAGTAGGGAGTTATGGGACCCCCCAATTTGTAATCAAGTCATACATAAGTGCGGGTAACCTGGGGACCCACTCACTACTTGGGCTTGGCGTTGAAGTGGGAACAGTCTTGTCGGACTGCGCCCCTAACCTGTCGGGTATGTGCTAACTCTGGGTAGTTAGTGTCAGAAAGAAACCAAACTATAGAACACCCAGTTGTTGTCTGCAGAGAACTGGAGGGTTACTCAGTGTGGAAAAACTCACACATTTGGTGTCAGAAGTGTGAGTATAGAAAAACAGTTTGCTTTTTAGTGTCCTTGACTCAAGAGTTGAGAACATCAGAGTTCAACAGATCTTAAAGACGACAAGGGGGGTTCTTTTAATTACAGGGAATGTTGCTAAGGAGTAGAAAGCATGGGATAAAGTAGAGGAAAACTCAGCCAGAACTGGGGATGCTGCCGCAGACAAAAAAGGGCAACATAATACTTTAAAAAATAGACTAAAAAACTTAGTTTTGATTATAAGGTAAACCAAGTAAGACTTTTAAAAATAAGAACTCTGTGCTCAGAATGGTAAGAAAGCCACATTGTGGTAGGCTAGCTGATGGCCCCCAAAGATGTCTACATCCTTATCCTAGAACCTACAAATGTTACTTTATATGGCAAAAGGAATTGTGCAGCTGTATTTCAGTCGAGGGTTTTGAGATGGGGAGAAGATTCTGGAGTATCTGGGTAGGCCCTAAATATGATCACAAGTATCCTTGTAAGAGAAGGTAGGGAGATTTGACCACACAGACCACACAGAAGCAGAGATGGAGGGACATGTTTGAAGAAGAAGGAAGGGTTTATGAGCCATGGAATACAGGGGACCACTGAAAGCTGAAAAAGGCAAGGAAACAGTCCCCACCCCAACCGGCCCTGCCGACACCTTGACCTCAGCGCAGTGAAACTGATTTCAGACATCTGACCTTCAGAACTGTAAGGGAATAGATCGGTGTTGTTTTAAGCCACTGAGTTTGTGGTAATTTGCTACAGCAGTAATAGGGACACCCTAATACACATGATTTAAAGTGATTAGAGGGATAGTCGATGGACATCTTGGAGACTGACCAAAGGAAACTGCAGTAGAATTACAAGAATGACTAAAGAACAAATGGAAAATTCTAATCATGAAAATAAGGCATGGAAGTGAATTCTGAGGCTTCTGTATAAGAGGAAAATGAAAGAGTGTTAAATATCTGTATAGTGTGAGAGGGAGATGTAAAGATTACACAGATTTTGCGACAAAATGAGCAAAGAACAGTGATAGATTCAGAGTATTTTAGAAGTAGAGTGACCTTAAGGTCACCTTGTTTATCCCCACAGGTGAGGGAAATTAGAGCTTAAGGAAATAGTTCTAAATCAAACAGCAAGACTGTAGTGAGCTGGGACCACACCTTTGCTTCCTGACTCCAAATCCCTCCAGCGCTTTTCCTCCCACCCCATGATATTTACAAGTTTGCAAAGGATCTGTCCTGAAAAGTGGTGCAGATGAAGCAAGAGCACCCCAGCAATGAGCCCCACGCCCGGTCTTCATTAGGACTCGGTTCCTGGGCTGGAACAGGCAGTGGGAAGGCATCACTGGAATTTGCACATTCTATTAAATTAGGCTGTGGCATGAGCTGTTATGGCAAAAATAGATAACAAAGAATTTAGGAACACTCGTAACATTTAGAACTTTTTAAAAGTAGATTTACTTGGAGAAAACATCGTTTTTAAAACCCAGTAGGCAAAATAGCATTGTTTGAAGAGATCTAGAAGCTTGACCTGTTTTTCCTAGTATACTGGCCTGAAAATGTCTTTGAGGCAAAATATCCCAATCTTTTAGTGCCGAAAGTTTTAGAATTACTTAGAAATGTTGAAGGAGGAGAAGGGAGGGAGGAGGAGGAAGAGGAGGGAGGCAGAATGGGAAGAGAAGAAACAGCAACATTGTCAGTAGAAGCAGAAGGAAAAAGAGAAGGAAACAGCTTGGAAAGGGTGGCAATTGCTCACTTTCCTCCTCCTCTTCCAGCAGGCATGGACCACACTGTTTCAACAGGTATTTACCCAGCCAGGGCCACACGCTGGACCAGGCACTGGGGATGCATCAGAGAACGAAACTCCTGGAGCTTCATTCTAGGTGGGAGACAGGCAGCAAATTATAGAAATATTAAGGGAAGATCAATACTAAGTCTTCCGCTCTCCTGCATCCTCCCTCTATCCTTCCTTTTGCCAGGATCTGGGTCTTCTGACTGTGTCTGGCCTTTTCTGCTTATTTAATAAATTTCTAAGTTTTCGAAAGAATTTCTTGAGAGAATTGCATCTTCACTAAGTTTGCTTTTGTGCCACGTTCCACGTTTCAGAGGCAGAGGAATCGGTTTCTGCGAGTCCCTAATAATCCTTCATTCAGAACGTGTCATCTCTGAATGAGATGTTGCCCTTACCTAATCCTGGAGTGAAGTAGTGGAAAGCCCCCTGAGCGAGTGTAGACAGCCTGGATTCATTCTGATCCCGGTCTCTTTCCAGCTGTGCGAGCTTAGACAAGTTACTGAATTTCTCTAAGCCTGGGGTTTGGGATTCAAGGGAGACCCAGTACAATAACGCTCTTCTTTTCTGCAGGAGTTTTGATCAGCTGAGCATTAATGCAAAGTACTAACGCAAATGGGTGTCAACACAACACCTGTGCTCCAAATCAAGGAGAATTCATCTTCTGTTAATATCTGCAGGCCAGTAGACTTTCTCATACTGGATTTCAGGATGTGGGTACTTACTCACACCCCGTCACCATGGCTCCAGACCCAGGCAGATCTCCCCCAACCAAAGTGGACCCTACACCTGGGAAGCGGGTGTGGAATCAGCTCAGGCACATTGATCTCGGGAAGCAGAATAAGGGGCAGGTCTACACAGGCCCAGTGTCTCCTCCTCGCTCCTCAATTAAATTCAGTCCCTTCTCCTCCCCAAGGGCAGGCTGGGATGGCGGAAGGAGGGTGCCGAAGGAAATCGGCAGCAGGAGTGTAACCACTGGCGCTCCCTGCACAGGGAAGGAAGCGTTAGAGTCCAAGAACAGTCTAACACCTGAGTTTCTCGTCTTTGCAATGGGGTTAATGCTCATCTCATGCGAATATGATGACGACGATGAGAATTACAGGGACTATTCTCTATTAAAGTACCTGGAAAATTGTTACCTGCTTCCCTCCCTCCCTCCCTTTCTCTTCCTACTTTTCTTTCCTTCAATTCTTGTCTCTCTTCCTCTCTGTTTAGAGGACGTTATTTGAGACGATGCATTCTATTTAACGGCCTGGAAATTTTTACAAGTTATTCCTGCACCAGCAATGGTGCCAATTCTCACCTGACTGTCCCTGGCTAATCATAAGAGATGGTGTGTGTGTGTGTGTGTGTGTGTGTGTGTAGCTGAACATTTTCTGTAAGTTAAGGTTCTCCTCTTGCAATACCACTGATAATTATTCTATTTAAAGGATAACATGAAAATAATATGAGAATTAGTGCTGCATAAAACTTTCAATAAATCAGAGATAGAATTTTACAGGCTCAAAATCAACTTTTATTTTACTATAAAGGAAGGGTGATATCATATCGTGAGATGCTCCTATGTTGATCAAAGTAATTATGTGAGTTCGTGAAACTAAAACCATAAGGAAGATAAGATGGTTCTGCGCTGGGCTTTTGGTCATATATTTTCAGGATGGGATTTATAAGCCCTCTGTCCTTTCCCAGAATAACAGCTTCTGCATGTTTTCTTGCTTTGAGCTCCCTGAATGTCACCTGGTTTCCGTGTTGGGGGTTCTTTAGCAGATTCATATATAAACAGATGTGCTATTCAGGCCTCTGGAGACAGTAGGATTCTTTTTCAGGCTTGCTTCTGAAACTAGTGTGTGATAAACCAAATGTCACATTGAACATAAGACTGGGGAGAGGATCCACATATAAAACAGGTGATTAAATAGGGGGAAAAAAGGTTAACCATACATTTGCATAATTCAATCACTGAAGGGCTGTTGCTGCTAAACTTTAGGTCAGAGGCAGACCAGAAACATTGGTTCCTGGCACGGTATCTTGCTATCTGTTTAAAATCATAGCTTAAAAGAAAAAAAAAAATGGCTAAGCTGTCTACCTCTGCGGGCTCGGCTGGCTTTTGTGTAATCATCAGGCAATTCAGTTCCTCTTTGAGACACTGTGCTTTTGCAGTTCACGATCAAGCCACATCTGGAAGCTCCTTCTGAGCAGCGCAGGGCTCCCCTGAGAGTAGTTGCAACTTGGTAGGGCCGTGTTCCAGATCGAATGGTGGAGAAAACATTGTTTCTGGCTCTTTGTTTTGAAAGCAAATCGTACATTCTAGTGATAAACATTGCTTTTTCAACCAGTTACCTGAGAATGTGGTTTCCCAGAAATTTTAGTGAATTTTAGTTGTTAGTATCATGGTAGGTTTCTGTCTTGTCTAATTACCATGTATTTGAGGATTTGTTTATGTATTTGTTTATAAAAACATATATAGTCATTCATTTAATAGTGAGTGCCTGCTATGTGTAAGACATGACTCTAGGACTGGGGTATAGAATATTGAACAGGGTCCTTGTCCTCATGGAACTTAGAGCCTGTACATGTGGAAAATAGTCAGTAAACAAGGGATTATACATACACACTCACATATTGTTTCCTGTGTGTCAGGCTCAACAACGTTATGAGATAGATACTATTATTATCTGCATTTTACAGATGAGGAAACTGAGGTTCTTGCAGCTCAAGGGCTCACACAAGTAGTAAAGAACTCGAACCCAGGCAATATGGTTCCAGACTCTGTTTTCTTCACTTCCATGTTGACAATGAAAACATAATGGGGCAATAGCTCCTGGGTGACCACCTTACATTGAGAGGTCTCAGAAGGCTCCTCTGTGTGAGGAGATGACCTGTAAGCTGAGGTCTGAATGACAAGAAGTCAACTGTGCAAAGGCCAGGGCAAGGAACAGTAGGCGCTGTGGCTCCAAGGTCCAAATAAACTTGGCAAAATGGAGAAACAAAAAGAAGACCCATGTGTCATGCAAGTCTGAGCTCAGAGGTACAAGATGAGGTGGTCACACAGAGGCAGAGTCAGGTAGGGCTCTGTAAGCCAAGAAATAGTTTGAATATTTATTATTACTTAAAACATTTCGCTATGCCAAAAAACAAAATGAAATCAATTTTAAAACACAAAAGTCTTTCATTTATTCTCAATTGCTCACACAATTCTTCGTAGCTAACCACCATGAAGTCTGCACCAGTTAGAAAAAAAATATGGATGCGCTGAATAAGGAATTTTAAAATCAACCCCAGGATCTTTAAAAATGCATACAGAAAAACATCAAGCTTCGAAACATCTGCTTCTGTGCCATCTTATGTCATTATTATCTAAATGCGCAAGCTAAAAAAAAATGGTCAGAAGTCCTCATGAAGGGTGGCTGGGCCTCCACGAGAGCTATGCCCACAGTTGTTCTGTATCATATACTTTTTGCTCACAATTCTCTCGCAGACATTTACTCACATTTTAAATGTTTCTAAAATTGGTTTGCATCTTACAATCAAGATGCACGTGTATGTACCAGCAAAATAATTGGCAGGGCCTTTCAGAAGTTACAATTTCTGCATCTTGCGGGGAAAGGGCAGCCTGGCGATTGAGTTATTTACAATTTGCATAGAAATCAGAGTCGGTGAAATAGATTTTTCCAGTGAATCCATGATTCCTTGGGAAGGAGGTAGACGTCTGAGGACATTCTGTTTTTTCTTCATTGCACTGCGGCTCCGTCTCATTCACATGAATTCACTCGGTGTGAGCGTGGTGCCCCTGAAGTTGAAGCCAGATTCTGTGTCTTTGAGAGTCACCTGGCCTTGTCGTGTGTTTCACAACCACATATGGCCCCGGGGTACTGAGTCTGCCTCCCTCACGTGTGTGCCTCCCATGGTCTCCCTGAAGGACCCAGCCAATTAGAACTTCTAGTTCATCATCTTTTACAAAATTAAAGGACACACCATGTGCGGAAAGTCTGGCAAAAAGATTGTCATATAGAACGGAGCAACAGAATATTCTATTAAATGCTCTTCTATAGTGTTCCATAGTTCCTACTTTTAGGCTGTGAGCTGACTCACCCTACCTGCTTCTACCACATTTCACTTATAACAACAACTAGCACCTACTGAGTGCTTCCTATGGGCCAAACACTGTGTTAAGTTCTTTACGCGGATGTCTCATGTCATTCCCACAACCCTGGGTAGCAGGCGTTGGCATCAGCATGTCCATTGTGTAGTTGAGCAAACTGAGCCCCTGGGAGGATGAGTAACTTGTCCTTGATCACATAACCAGGAAACAGCAAAGCCAGGATTTGAATTTAGGCACTTGAATTTGTCACCCACTCACCTATGCCCTTCCCCTTCACCCCTGTACCTAAATATACCTGGAGAAAGAAGAAGTCAAGGCCATGCCATCGCACACTCACCAGCACCCTGCCTTGCACTGGTCCACCCACGAGACCAGAAATTCCTTGAGGCGGGAATTATGTCATATAGGCTTCCTGTGCCCTCCCCAGTGCCTGGCACAAAATCCGCACGTGATCACTACTGGGGGATGGATTACCCCAGGTCAGCTACAGGAAACCTTATCAGATTGACCTGCAAGTGTCAGCTCACCTGCAACAAATGAGCCCCACTTTCTCTTCTCAGGGGTGGTGGTAGATTCATCTTGTCATATCTTATTTTAATATATAGCAGATATGCAATTTCTTAGAATTCTGGTGTATCAATCAGAGTCCTGGCAGGAAACAGATGGTTCTCTGAAGCTGAGGAATTAAGAGCATTAGCTAAAGGGGCTGTTTGCTAAGGGTTAGGCTGCAAAGGATGATGCTGTCCTGCAGGGCTGGCGGATGCAGGAGCCGTCACCACCCGTGTCTGAAGGGACAAGGAGGGATTGGTCACTGCACGCTGGAGAGGACCAACTGGCAAGGGCGTCAGGAAAAGACCTTGGTCTCTCCCTCCTCCCATCTCCATGTCCCCCAGTGCCTCCTAAGTTTTGGGGCAAGAGATTCCTTGATGCCGTCCTCAAGTCAGCCTCCAGGGACACAGATAAAGAGCAGAAGGGCAAAGAAGGCATCTGGTGGAGCAAGTAGACGATATTCATCACGGCACGTCAGAAAGCCAGGACTGTAGCCTATATAGTTCAAAAACGTAATTGATGAAAATAGCAGGGCTCTCGCTTACTCAATACAATTTTCATTCATTCATCAACTATTTGTTGATGGTCCCATCTGTGCCAAGCAAAATACACAAATTGAGCCAGATTCTTTTAGTCTTTAAAAAAGTGCAACTGAAGAGAATCTTGGAAACATTCACTCTTCAAAGACACTTGAGCAATGTGATGTATCATCAACTCCAGGGGCCTAAGACACAACTTCGAAGAAATTTATGCTTGGGGAGTTTTGAATAATTAGTAAAATTTTACATATGAACCCTCTTAGAGACCACTGAACACTATCCTCATGGAGAATTTTCTTTATGATTTTAGGTAGCAATATTTTAGCATCATTTCACCTCTTACCATCAGTATTTGTTTTTACATCAAAAAACATAAGTTCTGACATCATTAGATGTTGTCTCCTTTCAAAGTAGCCGAATAGATGGTATTAACCGTTAGTTTCTGGTTGGCAAATATAAAGGAACCGGTTGCACAACTATGTGAGTTTCTTTCAAGTGTCTTGGCCTAAATTAATACTTGAGATAATGATGAAGCCAAAATAAACAAATGAATAAAGTTGCTTAGAGGAATTAATAAATATGAAGGTCAAGTTGGGGCCGTTTATAAGGACTGCTCTTGTTTTTAGGTTGTTACTATGGCAGGCAAATTAAATACAAGAGCCTGTTATGAACAGCTGGTTGATTAGCTAGACCTAAGAGCAGTTCATAATAGCATAAGAGCTGTAGAAGCTTGGCCTTGGAATTTCAACATTGCTTATGATTGTGTTCTTTCTTCCCTCACTTCCTGTGTAATAAAATGGGCATATTCTCTGCTGACTGCCGTAGAGCCGGGGTCTGGTCACACATCCCAGCTTTCTGTCTTCCCTGCAAGCTGTCTAATGACACTCTGAAGGGAAGGCTGACGAGAGAAATGGTTGGAATTTCAGACTAAAGGATATTATTTGAAAAGTTGCAAAGGACAGCACTATCTTCACAGGAAGGGCGAATTAATTTCTGAGATGACCGTTCTGCTTTGGACTAGGGCTCTAGGCACCCAGGACGTGCTCTTTGCTAGTTGACACAACTCTTGTACGTACATAGAGCAAGGCTCCTGCCTCTCTGAACGTTATTTCTTCCATTGTAAAAATGTGGCACTTACTTTTAATGGTCACTAAGGGTTTTTTTTTTTCCATTTCTGAAAGTCCATAATTTTCTGCTAACCAAAATAGTAAGTGGTCTTAGAGTATATTTATTAAGTTCTCTAGGATAAAATATTCAAAACATGCACATAAATTTATCCAGCCTCCACAGATGGAATCTGCCATGGATACTCACCAGAGGGTGGAGTTGATCACTCCAAATATTCATGAGCTGTTCATGTTTTCCTTAACCATGTTGGTGGCATTTCTAGTTAAGTAAGGTCTGTGTTCTGTAAGGAAGTAAGTGACAATGTAGACAGAGTGGTGGCACCTCCTGTGTGTGTTGTTCCTGGCCAGTCCTAAAGCTGAGAAGGGCAAAAGATGGATAAGGAAGTATTTACAAACCATGGGCTATTGCTAATGATTCAACTGACTTCAGCTCAGTATAAATGGACATGTTTATCCAAATATCAGACTTCTGCCATCCTCAGCCCACTGAGAGAAAAACACCTCTAAGCATTCAGAATGGTTGCCAGCAAACATCTGGATTAAAGCAATGCGCTTTATTTTTTCTACTCATTCAGGATATATTGGCTCTGATTTAACCTAAAATTCTCACCTTAATATGCAATGTAACCTGAAATTCTGTAAAGTACATGATTGGATCTCTCAGACCAAAGCATATTAGCAACAAACTAGGGCCCTGATAAAAGGAAACACTTAGAAATACACATAAGAATGGCAAGGGAAGTGAGGTTTTTGGAGCCTGGATCTGAGGAATAGATGAAACAAATAAAAGCTAGACCGAAAATTGTATAATTAATATTCATAATAAAGTTTCTGTATCATTAATTATATATTGTTATTCACACCAGCATACATTTAAGCAGCAGTGTATGATATTATATCTAAAGGTTTTCATTAAAATGGTTCATTTTTCTTCTAAGTTTTGGTGCTATGAGAGGAGCTATAAACATCTTTTATTTTAAAAAAAAATCACTTTTCTAGAAGAACCAAAGCCCGACTGATGGTAGATAAAATACCAGGGTCCCCCTAGGAAACAGATGGCACACACAAATTAGGATGATTCTAGATGGTTTGTTAATTAAAGGGACTGATTACCAAAGAGACTAAGATAGATTTCAGGAGCTGATGGAAACCGTGCTATCTATTCCTAAGCCCTGTCCAAAGGACAAGAGGAAGAGTTTACTAGAATCAGGAAAGAGACAGAGTAAAATAGAGCAGACAGCATGGTGACATTCTGTCAAGGCACATGGCAACACAGGGGTCACCTTGCAGGAGAGAACCAGGGAAAACAATTCTCTGGCCTCAGTTTCCTCAATGCCTCTGGTCTATACGTGGGGCTCCGCATTCAACAAACACAACTGCACACGTGGGAACCCTTGCTGTAGCCTATGTAGGTCAGCTTCCGGGGATGGGGGGAGAGGTGGAGAAGGGTGGAGCATGGAATTGAGGGTCAAGGGAAGATATCTAGCACACTGCGTGTAGTGGGTTATGTCCTCCCAAAAGATATGTTTACCTCTTAACCCCTGCACCTGTGAAGGTGACCTCCTTTGGAAATAGGGTCTTTGCAACCGTAATCATGTTGTGAGACAGTTGTACTGAATTAGGATGGGCTCTAAGGTCAATGACTGGTATCTTTATAAAAAGAAGTACAGGTAGATTTGGATACAAAGACACAGAGGTCACACATGGAGAAGAAGGCGGCCGTGTGGTGAGAGAGGCAGAGGTTGGAGTGACGCACCTACAAGCTAAGGAACACCGAGGATGACCATTCAACTAAAAGTTGGGAAAAGACTTGAGCACTCACTTCATCAAAAATATGCAAATGACAATAAATAAAGATATGCAAATAACAATAAATCATTGGACATCAGGGAAATGTTAAATAATTCCACAATAAGTTATTTCACACCAACTGTAAAGGCTAAACTTAAAAAGATTAATGGCACCAACTACTGGTGAAAATATGGAAAAATCGGATCTGTCATGCATTGTTGGTAGAGACATGCACTGAAAAAAAAAGTTTGGCAGTTTCTTATAAAGTGAAACATACATCTATTCTATGACTCAATAAATACACTTCTTTAGTTGTTGTTCTTAACTAAATATGTGTGTGTGAGTGTGTATCTCCACTGAAAACACCTCTATGAGAATGTTCATAGTAGATTTATTCATAGTATCTTCAAAATGGAAATAATGCAATTTTCATCAACAGGAGAATAGATAACCAATTATGATATGTTCACACAATGGAATACAACTCAGCGATAAAAGAGTGAAATATTGGTATCTGCAATCGCATAGATGAATTTCAAAACCATTAAGCAAAAAAAGCCAGACACATAGTAAATACTGTAGTATTCCATTAATATGAAGTTCGGGAAGAGACAAAATTCATTTATGGTGATAGAAATCACCTTTCTGCTTGTGGAAAGAGGTGGGAACTGTCCCCACAGGGACATAAGGGAGTTTTCGGGAGTGGAAAAATTCCGTATTTCAGTTGAACCTGTGGTTACGGGTGTATACGTTTATCAGAACTCAACACATTTTACATTTAAGATCTGTGTGATGTAAATTTTACCCAAGAAAAACCAACTCAGGGAACCTCCAAGAGGCTGTCAAATGTTTTTTATTATGCAGGGGAGGTTTTTTTTAATCAAATATTTCTTAAAATAAAAGATGCATTTGCCAGAACTTGGAAATGATTTTCCTGTACTTAGTTCCTACTAGTAGTAAGAGTTATTATTTTAAGGATACATTCTACGCATACGAGAGGAAGGACTCTTAATGAAGTAGAAATTCTATTCAGATGTAGGAGGGCTATTCACAACGGCAGAGGGGCTTTGGACATCCTTGTACCTATTTTTAGCTCCTGGGTAACTTTAAAGCCTGGATTTTGCATTCAAAGGATATTTGCCCATAGATCTTAGTCTAGTGGTTACTAAAGCTCCATGTAGACAGTCATTATAAACCATGCAGAATTCATTTTGCCCACACCCAGTTTATGAAACACAGAATAACCCTCCTCTGGGCAGGTTCCTACCCTTCTTCATGGGCTTGTGCCTGCAGAAAATACACACAGGCTCTGTGACTCTAATGTCTGTTCTGTTAAAATTAAAAAAAAAAAACCAGCTATTTGGCAAAAAAAATTGTACAGAAAAACAACCTGACCAAATCTCATTAAGGCTTCCTGATTTATTGCAGGGGCTCAGATATGAGTAAATGTTTAATTATGTATGTATTCGTTTTAAATTCATGTTTTACACGCATACACAGCCATTGTCAAGTTGAAATTCCCCTGCCCATAACAAGAAATTTTCAAGCAAATATAATTGATGTCTTCACCTTCCAGAGAAATTAATAAACAATACAGCACTGTGTAGAAATGATACTGCTAAGTCTTGTTTCAACTTTTATTATTATTATTATACTTACCTGCAGGACAACAGTATCATCACATAACAGCCTACATGTAGAATCTTCAAGAACCCATATTTCCAATGGGTAAAACATTTTGAAAATATTCTAGTTTGAAGGGATCGGGGTAGGAACTTCAAGAGACCACTTCGTTCACTCCTACTAGAATTCAAATACCATATAAGGATCATAAGTGTATAAGATGAGAATGAATACATTCTTTTCTGAAAATGCATATTTATGACTATAGAAAGATGTAATAAAACAAAAACACATTAAAAGATACTTTGTTTAGCTGACCAAAATCAGGACTATGACTTTTGAACAATAAATATTGATCTCATTGATCTCACTACCTCATTTCCCATTTCTGTGACTTGTAATTGGAGCAATCGCATTGTGCAATCTGTAGATAAACAGCCCAGGCTTTTCTTTTAGCCAATTTCATCCCATACCGAAGCTTTTTGCCTGTTAATAATTACTCAAAGCAGCAAAAATAGCATTTTTTGCATTTCGTAATCTTTCCTCTCCACCTTTCTTGTTTCAACAAGAGATATTATTAACAGGTGGCAACTCAGTGGAGCAAACTTTAAAATTACAAAATTGCCATTGAATTCCTTGATTTATTCAATAAATATTTGTCGAGTGCCTATGTGTCACGCACTGTTCTTGGCATTTTGAGATATAGCAGGAAACTAAATGGACAATAATTTGCCCTCATGAAGCTTATATTCTAGTGCCAAGATACAGACAATAAACAGGATCAGTACATACAGGACATCTTAGACAGTGATACTTAATAAAAAGAAAAATTAAGAGGAAACATCTAGGTAAGGAGAAATTTCTGGTTCCCATCTTCTCCTGGCCCTGACCAAGATCTTTTTCCTTAACTCAGAAACTCAGATCCTTCCAGTGGTGTTCATTTATTTAATTACCCTTCACCCATTGCAACAGGGGTACAGAGACTTTCCAATATGTCTTTGACCTAATCTGATACGTTATCTGAGGTCTTATGGATTTCTTATATGCAAAGTTATGTTACATGTTGCCGAATTGTGTGCCTCTGTGAAGTTTGTCGGACTATTTATTGCTGGAACCGATGGAAACCCGCAGAAACGTGGCCGTTAGTCTGTGAGTAGGTAAGGGCATGGATTCTGGTTCAAATCTCAGTTCTCACCAGCTGTGTGACCCTGGGCAAGATACTGAACTTCTCTGAGCTTCAGTGTCTTCAGCTAGAGAGTAGGGATGATGATAACAGTACCTACCTCGTAGGGTTGTTGTGGTTATGTATACACAAAGCAGTTAGAACCATTCCTAGCAAATTGTTTAGTAAATAAAACAGTGCAAATAAGACGGCTTTAGGTATTTGTTCACCAGGGTTTCAAATTTAGGTTAGGTAAAGGTGATGTTCAATGCCTCATACTCCTTAAATATTGCCGCTAACTGGTACTTTGTTAAATACCTTCGAGCGATACTAGATTTAGTGCAGTTTTCTGTGAGACTTAGAGGTGTTGGATGCTATATCTCCTCGTTACCTGTGGTTTTGAAAAGAAAATTGAGTCCCTTTATATCA
>RJWJ010019379.1:0-30373 GCA_004363605.1 Indri indri | reverse complement strand
GCTTGAGCACACTCAGCAGGAAAAGGGCTGTAACTCATGCTCCACAAGCTGCAGAGGCCACCGGTAAAGGTGCTGAAGGTCCTGCCAGGTGCCAGGCCCAGGGCAGCAGAAAACCAGACCCAAGTTTGACCCCAGCCAGGCCCTTGAGCTAGTCTGTCCTCTCCGAGCCTCAGTCCCCTCCCAAGACAGCAGCAGGGATGGAATGGGCTCCCCAGCCCTGGGCCAGGCCCAGTTGGTGAGGACACAGGCCCGCAGTGTAGTGAAGAGGCCCAATATGGTGCGGTGTGTGCGATGCCAGAGGAAGGTCAGAGGAGGCACCTACCAGAGTGGGAGTGGAGGGCAGAGTCCAGGAAGGCTTCCTGAAGGAGGTGACACCTGAGCTGAGTCCCACACAATGTCGAGGTGGGGAAAGGTATCCAGGCATTGAGTACACCATCTGCCAAGGCCTGAGGGGGCACCATCATGGTGGGTGAGGGAGCTCCAAGCAGTGCCAGTGGCAGCTGAGAGGTCTGCAGAGGGTGGAGGGGCCCTGTCAGCTATGTTAAGGGGCCCAGACTTTGTCTTGGGAGCTGAGAGGGTGACGCATGGAAGGTCGTAAGCAAGTGTGTGACATGATCCAATTCGATGCTCGTCAGAGAAAATCCTGCAGATTGCCTGGTGCAGTATAGTGGCCAGGAGTTCCCCCATGTGCAGGTGGGGAGAGTGGCCCAGGCCCCTTGCTTAGGACAAGGACGTCGTGGTGAGGTCATGGATTGGAGAGAGGCTCAGGAGCAGGGAGGTCGGGAGGTGGGGGTGCAGGGGTGTGGGAGAAGAGCCTTCAGGCTGACCCAGTCTCTTGCTTAGTGATCAGGGCCTGGAGCCAGGGACTCAGTAGGGCTGTTAAGTAACTGAGGGGCCTATGGGGTCTTTGGGGCATGGATGTCCTGGGCTTGGGAGGGAGGCCTGGGCTGGCTGCACAGGGAGACTGAAGCCAAGAGTGACAGGATGGTGGAGGGGCCTGGGGTGGGGTCCCAGAATCAAGGATCAAGTGAGGTTCAGGCAAGAGTGGCTGTGATGATCACTAGTGGCCTTGGAGAGGGCTGGTGTGGGGTGAAGACGTGGAGGCCAAAGGCGTATGGAGGGCAGCTCTGCGGGACTGTGGGGAAGGGGGCCGCGGGCAGTCCCGGGCGCTGGGGAAGCACAGAGTGGGGACACAGCAGCGATGGGGTCTCCTTGCATGCTGAGGGGAAGGCGGGCAGTGAGGCCGGGTGAGGGGTGGGGGTCAGCGGCCCTGTGCAGCCACTGTAAGATGGACCTGCACGGGGGCAAGAGCCTGGGACCACCTCACTTTGAAAACTGCAAAGGGCTGTGTCCCCGTGAGTAGCTCCTGCTGATCCTGCCCCTCAGGCCTCTGTGTCCCTTGGAGCATCCTCATCCAAACCTTGTCCCAGATGAGGACACACGTAACTCCGTCTGCCTCCTGGCAGCTTTCCCCAGCCCTGGGGAGCGTTGTCAAGGCATCTGGGCGACGCTGGACCCGTGCCCTGTTTCCTGGGAGTGGCTGGGGAGCAGCTCACTGCCCTCGCCCTCCTTGCTCCTCCAGCGAGAGCAGAGCGGGGTGGAAGTGGGCGGGGGTTACTGCCCTCCTGTGACAGATGAGGCAATGGAAGCCATAGAGGAAAGGTGACTCTTCCAAGGCTCCAGCGGCCCCTCTACCTTCAGATTGCATGTGTGACCTGGGCGAGGATTGGCGGGAGCTGATCAGGGTGGGGAGGAGAAGCCCCCACAACCTGTGCCCTTGTCTTGCAGAGCGCTGACTCGGCTCCCAGGACCTCGGCAGGATGGAAGGTACGAGGCTCCTCTCCATCCCACTTGTTGCCCGGCCTCAGCGAGCCTGTCCATGCAGGGGGTACACTCGCAGGGCATTCTGGGGGGGCTGGAGGAGGCTCCAGGGCTGCCAGAGCGGGCCTGTCTGGGAGCCACCAGTATCCTCCTCCGGCCTCTCACGGGATGTGCCAGCTCCAAGATTAATTTTAGAAGCAACAAGGCCTCCCCGAGGCTCCTGAGGGCCCCAGGGCTCCCCTCCTACTCTGGTATTTGCGGAGCTGAGTCCCTGCCTCTTTCTGGAGAGGAGGGTGGGGGGAGGGGAGGCCTGCTCCCTGGAGAGGCCCTGAGTATGCAAACTGCCAAGCCTTTAGGATGAGGCAAGTTCTTGCCCCTCTCTGGGACTCAGTTTCCCTGTCATCCAGGGGGGTCTTGAGGAGGTCTTGGGCCCTCCTGGCTCCTGTGGGTGGGAGGGAGACAGAGGGCAGGCAGAGAGCCCAGAACAGGCCGACCAGGCTGCTGGCAGCCGCATCTTTCCAGGCCCTGGCACTGTGCCTTGGCCTAGGCAGATCTTAAAGGAGCTCGCGGGCCTGACTGCTGCAGCTGCCTAGAGCCAGTGGTCACCCTTCCACCCCGAGCTTCAAACATCAGCCACCACAACGCTGTGGCCTCCCCCTGCCCCCGGCTTGTGCCTTCCCCCGGGGATGGAGCCCAAAGGAGAAGTCGTTCTGACAGCTCCTCTAGGTCTCCAGCCTCAGAGCCAAGAGGGCCCCGGGAGCTGCCAGCCGCCTCCTCAGTGGGCCAGGGACAGAGAACCAGAGGGGGACAGATGTTTCTTCTTCCCTGAGGTCACACAGCAGGGTGGGTTACAGCCTGAGAAGAGGGGAAGCCTGGGAAGCCCGGGGCAGAGACCGGAGTTCCAGTTCCGGTTCTGACACCCCTTGTGCAGGCCCCTCCCTCTCTAGGCCTCAGTTTCCCTCTGCCCAGATCTAATGGCGGCGAGGTGGAGGCTGGAACACAAGCTCACCTCCCTGTCCGGGCAAGAGTTCCATGTGCCCACCGCAGCCCTCCTCCCCGGCAACCATCTCCACAGCAACGTATGTTGTGGTTGCCAGCTCAACGTTAACACTGCGGGGAGGCGGGCGATGGGCAGGCCCAGTCCTGGGAGGGGAGGGGAAAGGCCACAGCAGATCAGGACCATGGGCTGCTGTTCGTCCAATGACCGCCACAGCAAGGAAGACCTGAAGGCCAGAGGTGACCAGCCCCTGGGGCCCAGCCACGCACAGGGAGGCCCCATGAGAGTGGCCTCCCAGCCCCTTAGCCTCCAGGTCTCGGCCTCTGCGGGTCCCTCTGCCTGGAACACCCACCCTTCCCCGAACCCTCCGGCCTCCGAGCTTTAGAGCACATCACTGCTAACTCTGGGCTGGGACTTGTCTGCCTCCGTGATAGGAGTGTGAGCCATGTCTGTCCCCCTGCCTGGGGTGCAGCACAGGCCTGGGACCCCAGAGGTGCCTCTGGCTATTGGCCAAGTGAGTGACTGAGCCCTGCTCCCCTTTTCTCTCCCACAGAGAAGCTGAAGAAAACCAAGATCATCTTTGTGGTGGGTGAGTCGCAGGCAGGCAGGTGGCGTGGCAAGTGGGGAGGGTCTTTGCAGGCGCCGGTGGAAGCTCAGGCCTGGGGCCGCACCCTGGGCTCCGCCCCTCCCTTTCTGGGGTCCCTGGCAGCCCCCCATCTCGGGGTTTCTGAATGGGTGGGCCCTTGCAGGCGGGCCTGGCTCGGGGAAGGGCACCCAGTGTGAGAAGATCGTGCAGAAGTACGGCTACACCCACCTCTCCACCGGGGACCTGCTGAGGGCCGAGGTCAGCTCGGGCTCGGCCAGGGGCAAGAAGCTGTCGGAAATCATGGAGAAGGGGCAGCTGGTGCCGCTGGTGAGTGAGCCCTGGTGGCGTGAGGGGAGTGGGTGACGGTGACCCTGAGCAGGCACGTGCCAGCAAAGCCCACGGCATACCGGCAAGGCTGACCACAGCCCTCCCTCCCTGGCTCCAAACCCTCCTGCGGCTCCCACTGCCTGTAGCACAAAAGTCCTTCTGGAAGCTCCCAAGACCCTGCAGGACCCTGCCCTGCTGCCCGCTCTCCCCTGTACTCCGTCCTCTGGCCACCTTGGCCTTTGTGTCCCTTCAAACTGGCCACACTCCTTTCTGCCTGGAATGTTCTTTCCTCTTCAGTTTTCAGAACCCTTGACTCCCCAGATTCGGGCTAAGACCCCCCCTAATTTTATATTCCATTAGCTTCCCTTCTTTGCTCGTACGCCTTGCGTCATGATGGGAAATTGATGAATCGACTGTGGAATTATCGGTCCCTCATCAGACCCTGAGCTTCCCCAGGACAGGGAAGGTCTGATTTGCCCACAGCGGTGTCCTCAGGGCTCAGGCCGGCACCTGGCTGGGAGGAGGGCTGGGCAAACACCGTGGCGTGGCTGCATGAATCATTCATCCAGTCAAGGGCTCCACAGTTCTGCGGAGGCTTCCTGGGGCGGGAGGCCTGTTTGGGACATTCGTGTCGGCGGGGAGGAGCGTTTCAGGCAGTGGGACCAGCACAAGCAGCAGCCTAGAGAAGGGATGGGGAGGCTCACGGCCCCTTCCTCCTGCTGTGCCCCAGGAGACAGTGTTGGACATGCTCCGCGACGCCATGGTGGCCAAAGTAGACACTTCCAAAGGCTTCCTGATCGACGGCTACCCGCGGGAGGTGCAGCAGGGAGAAGAGTTTGAGCGGCGGGTAAGGCAGGAGCTGCGATACAGGGCAGAGTTCGGGGTGTGGTGGGGGAGAGGGAGAGAGGCTGATTCATGGGGTGTGGGTGAGGAGGAAAACCAGGAAGGCTTTCTGGAAGTCTAGAAGGAAAGGTCTAGAAGAAGGGAAAGCCCCAAACTGGGGAGGTCACAGACCTGGGCTCAGGTTCCAGCTCAACATCTTGAGACCTTGGGCCATTTGTTCTGCATCTCTGAACCTAAGTTTTTCCAACTGCAGAATGGGGGTGACAGGTCACAGATCTGTAAAGGGCAGTGTGGGGATTAGAGAGGATGCTGCCTTCCAGTGTGGGGCTTGGCCCCTGGTAAACACACAGTTGGAGGGGCAGGGAACAGCATTGGCAGGGTGGAAGAGTATGGCCGCTGTGGGGAGAGCACAGTATGTGGGCACGCTGACCCGGGGTGATGTGCGTGAGGGGGTTCGGGCCTGGCTAGAGGCCTCGAACGTCAGGGAGGGGCATCTGGTCTCCTTCCAGGAGCCACGGGGAGTCTGTCTGGAAAGAGCAGGCCCAGAGGATAATGGCTCTGAGCTTCCTAGCACAGTGCCCACCAGGAACACCTTGCACAAGGTGGGGGCACCTCACACAAGCACCCACATGGACACGGGCACACGCGTAGCACATACATGCATGTAAACACATGTACCTGTGCACACACCGTGCACAAACACATGGACACAGGTACACACACGTGCATGGGCCCACAAGTTTGCATACACAAGGCCACAGGCATGTGCACACATGCCCACACATATGTACATGGATGCGGTGAACATATGCACGGGGGTGCACGTGTGTGTGCATGCACAGGCATGCGCACATGTACGCCTCTACCTCTGGTGTCATGAGGCCACACGGGGAAGCAGATGGGGATGCAAGTGCCTAGGAGAGAGGCTGGCAAGAGTGTGTGGGGGCTGGCCATGCGTCCCAGTGGGCTGGGGGCAGGACCAGACCCCAGCCAATCCCCCATCTCTCTGGGGCCATCTTGGGCTTCTGTAGCTTCGAGCCTCATCCAGGAGCAGGAGACTGTCTTTCTTAACCTGTAAGTGGCTGCAAAACCTCAAGAAAGTGTCTGCCCAGCTCTGGACTTCAGTTTCCTCTCTGTGACATGAGGTTGGCCGGCTTCCTTCAGACCCTGGACTCTGGACCCTGTGGTCAGATGCTAGGCAGCACATACCAGCCGTGTGATGTCACCTGCGACCCTCAGGGCCACATCTAGAAATGGGGATAATGGAAGTCCCCGTCCCTCCTGGGGCTGCTGTGGGTGCTGCTGAGGGCGACAGGCTCCGCACATGGCCCAGCCCTGCAGTGGCCTCCAGGTGTCTGGGCATCTGGTCTTCTTGGCTCTGGACACCAGGGGGCACCAGGGCTTCACCAAAGGAGGAAGGGCCGCCTAGAGGTGCGGGTCGCTCGCCTGGCTAAATAAAGGGCCAGAGCTTTCCTGGGGCCGGCAATGCCTGGTGCCATCTCCCCAGGCTAAAGGCCCACTGTCCTAACCGGGAAACTGAAGCCCCACAGCCAGAATCTCAGCCTGGGACTCCCAGCCCAGAGGCTTGGCTGGCACTTGTGGATTTATCACCTCCACCTGGGGTGTACCTACCGTGCGTGTCCCTGGGAGACTGTGGGTCTGTGCCCTGGAGGAGCTCAGCAGCTGATGGATGAGGGGGAGGTGGTGGCCTTGGAGGCAGTCAGACTGCTGGGGCCAGGCCCAGCCTTTGCCACCATGGTCATCTGTAAGATAGGAGCACCAGGGTGGCTCGTGTGGGGTCACCGGGAAGCAGGAGCCACCCTCCCTGAAGGCAGCTGACGCTGTCCCCCTGAATCCTGAACTACCCAGGAGGAAGGGACGGGTATTGGGGTGGGTATTGCAAGCAAGGAAACTGAGGCCCAGCGAGGGCAGGTGGCTTGCCCGAGGTCACAGAGCTGGATGGGGCAGAGAGAGCCTGGGCAGAGGTCGGCCTGGAGGTCAGGCTTCCTCCTGCCGAGTCCCTGTGACAGGCAGTACCCGCAGGACCTTAATGAGGGGTCGGGGTCGACAGCGGTATGGAGGCCCTTGGGGACTGGCCCAGGCGGTCAGGAAGGGGGAGGCAGGGCTTTGAGAGTCTCAGCCCCAATCCTGAGGCTGCAGCAGCTGCGGGCGGCTCCTTCCCTAGCTCTGGTGGGAGACCCAGGGCCCTTCCTCACCGGGCGTGCTGGGCTGGGCCGTGCCAGGCCTGGGGACCTGCTCTCAGGGACTTGTGGTCAGGCTGCAGGAAAGGCTACCGTCTCCTCAGTGTGGAGGCCAGCCTGGGCAGGGGGCACCGTGGAGGGGCACTGGTGACTGAACTGAGCAGGGCAGGGACTGCGGGGCCTTATTCCTTGTTGTCCTTCCAAGTCATCCTGTAGATGACACACTATTCCAACAACAGCAACCTGGCTCAGAGTCCCCCAGAACTCAGCAGCCCCTCACCCCTTCCCTTGTCCCTTGCCCTCTGTCAAGTCCTTATCCAGCCTGGAAGGTGTACAACAGCTGCCTGCCTGCCCTCAGGACCGCACTCAAGGGAGAAATAAATGGGGCCCTAAGAACCTGTCCCCGAGGCCGGGAGTTGTGGGGTGGGGGCATCCAGGAAGACAGCCCTGAAGGAACGAGATTGAGCTGGACCCTGAAGGACAGGCTTGGTGTTGAGGTGAAGGTGGGTCAGATTGGGTTCGAGGGAGAGGCTCCTAGCGGAGGGACGAGCACGAGCGCAGGACTGGCGTGGGGCAGAGGTGGATGAGAGCCTAGAGCAGAGTCTGTGGCTGAAGCAAGGACAGCACGGAACGGTGGGGCGGTGGGGCCCGGCCATGCAGGCCCTGTAGTTCTGGTGAGGAGTGTGGGCTTTCTCCTGAGGGAACTGGGGAGCCATGGGAGAGGTTTGAGCAGGAGAGTGGCAGGGAAGATTGATTTTACGGGCATCCCTCAGGCTGCCCTGGGAAAGGGACTGAAGGTCTGAGTGAGTCTCGAGTAGGGCCTCAGAAGCGGAAAGATGGAGAGGAGATGGCCCCAGGGGGCAGGAATGGGGTCCCCATGACGCGGTGCCCCACCCGCAGATCGGACAGCCCACACTGCTGCTGTATGTGGACGCAGGCCCTGAGACTATGACCAAGCGGCTCCTGAAGCGTGGCGAGAGCAGCGGGCGTGTGGATGACAATGAGGAGACCATCAAGAAGCGGCTGGAGACCTATTACAAGGCCACGGAACCCGTCGTCACCTTCTATGAGAAACGCGGCATCGTGCGCAAGGTGCGCCCGCCTCCCCCACCAGAGGGGAGCCCCAGAAGCCTGGGCCTTCGCCTGGCTCAGCCTCAACTCACTGTGTGGCCTGGGGCCAGCTCCCCTCTCTGGGCCTCGGTTTCCCAGCCGGTTCAGTGAGGGCTGCTGTCCACTGAGGCTGGGCTGGGGGAGCCATGCCTGGCCCCGGGCAACGTCAGCCCTCTGCCTTGGCAGGGCCCACCCAGCCCTCCCCGGCCTCTCAGCCCTCACGGCCCATCTCCCTGCAGGTCAATGCCGAAGGCTCCGTGGACAGTGTCTTCTCCCAGGTCTGCACCTACCTGGACGCCCTGAAATAGCGACGCTGGAGCCCCTTCCCCAGCTCAGAGCCCCGCCCCAGCCCTGTCCTGGGTCGAGGCCCTCCTGGCCAGAGCCCAGCGCCTCCACCCTGCCTGGCCGAGCACAGACAGAGGAAGCCACTTTATCCTGTTTTCATGGACAGCCCAGCACTAAAGGAATTTCCAAGGACATTTAGTTTTATTCCTTTTTCTTTGCTTCCAATCGGAGTTGATTCATGTGCTTGTGCCCGCCCGGCCTGGGGTCCCCGGCCCCTTACTCTTCGAAGCATCCTAGGGCCCCCGACCCAGCCAGCTGCTCCAGCTCTGGTGGGAGCCCCAGGGCCCTTACTCAAGTGGGGCATGCCCAGCCGGCCTGTCTGGGCCTGGGACCTGGCAGCGGCTGAGCGCAGGGTCCTTGCTCTCAGGGTCTCATGTTCAGGGCAGAGCTGGGCCCCAGCCTGGGTTCCCCTGCATCCCTGCTCCATGGCCCTGGCCCTGACTTCTTGTCTCTCTGTGAGTGTGTTCCATGCCTGACCCCGCTGGGGCCTGGGCTGCAGCAAGCAGCAAGGCCATGGCTGTGTGGGCATCCTGGGCAGGGAGGGGGCAGCGAATTGGCTTCATTGGTGCAAGCAGCTCTGAGGGTCTGAACAGGGCGTCGTGATAGAAGCGGGAGGGCAGGGCCGGGGTGCCTCCCTGCAGCGGTGAGATCTGAGGGTTCTGCGCGGGGTGGCCCTGGCCAGGGCACAGCCTGCCCTCTCTGAGCCATTTCCAATTCTAAACTAGGCTCAGGGTCCCCCTCACCCCACCCCTCAGGGTTAGGGTGAGAACATGCTGAGCAAGGAGCGTAGGTCGTGAGTTGCCCTGGCCCAAAGCGCGCACGCAGGGCCTGAGGGTCTCGGAGACGCCCCAGAATCCCCTGGGAGAGCCATCTTCCCTTTCTGTTCTCTTTCCTCCTGTGACCTCATCACTGAGAAAGGCTCAATTTGGTGCTCATGTGTCCCTGACCCCTGTTTGGCCCTGGCTGCGCTCCCTTGAAGCCGAGAGAGCCGTCAGTGGCCGCCCCTGCCTGGAGGAGACGCGCGTCTGGGGCTGACTGTGCTTGCCAAGCGCCCTTCGCCGGGACGGGGGCTGTCTCCATCTCCATTGGTTATTTAAAGTTTCCTTTAAAATAAACGGTTGCAAGTTGTGAAAGGCGAGTCTATTGAAAGAAGAACATGAAATAAATACGTGGTAGCTCTGGGGAGATAGGAGAAGGCAGGCGCCATGCAGGGTGAGCCGCAGGGTCCGAGTGGGGCTGCGGGGTGAGGGACCACGCCGGGGCCTGCGGCCTGGGTGCTGGCTCGTCAAACTGGATCCGCACACACGCACGCACACGCGCTCAGCGTGAAGACGAGGGAAAGCACACGACAGTACACAGCCAGAGAGCCACTTGACAAAATCGTCCTCGGCATCTTTATTTTTTGTTAGAGCTTCATTATTCAGGTGAGTCCCAGTTTATGAAAACCTAAACTGACGACCCCAGTTCACCAGTCACTTTATTCACGTAAGCAATACTCTTTCTGTCATCTGTCATCCGTCTGTCTGTGTGTCTGTCTAATCTATAATCTGTCTATATAAAGATGCAGACATCCTCTTTGCTGAAAATTTGAAAATGCACAAAGTGTAAAAGCTCCAGTGACTGCCCCCGTCCTTGCCACCGCAAACCTTCCTTTGAGCTGCTTCCATGCACGTCTGTGCACTCAGCGAGCATCTCCAGGCACCTGCCCCTGGCGAGGCAGAAGTTCTCCGCCCCGCCGCCGCGACATGGCTGCAGCCTTCGGGGGCCGTGTTCACAGAACACGGCCAGCCCTGGGCAGCCGAGTGCTCAGAGCTCAGAGGGGACCTCGTGCTGGGAGGCTCCTCGAGCCGCAGCCCTGGAGCAGAGTCTTGCAGACGCCCAGGAGTTCACTCCAAGACAGAGGGTGTGGAAGGGCAGAGGGAACAGCCCTGCAGAGCCACAGAGGTCGGGGGACGTGTGAGTGTGGGGAGAGCTGAGGCCTCGGGGGGCAATGATGTGGGCTAGAGGGGCTGCAGGAGCGAGAGACATGCCTGGCGGGGGGTGGGGGCCAGGCTCCCAGGGCCTTGAATCCCGACCTGAGTATCTGGCTTTTCTCATAAGGGCACGGGAGGCTCAGAAAGAGGGGGTTTTGTTTTACGTTTGTTTTTTTAAATGAAAAATTTCAAACTGAAAATGGGAGGAAAAAATATGATGAACACTCATATACCCATCAGCAACATTTAGCAATTGTTACCATTTTCACAGCCTTCCTTCATTGTTTAGCTTTTGCCAAAGTATTTTAAAGTAAATTACAGATATGAGGAAACTTTGGCCCTAAAATAAGACTCCAGTATGACTAAGAAATCAGGACATTCTCCTAAATAACCACAACCAGAGGGTTTGGTTTTGTTTTTTGAGACAGAGTCTCACTCCATTGCCCTGAGTGCCATGGCGTCAGTCTAGCCAACAGCAACCTCAAACTCCTGGGCTCAAGCGATCCTCCTGCCTCAGCCTCCCAAGTAGCTGGGACTACAGGCATGCACCACCATGCCCGGCTAATTTTTATATTTTTAGTAGAGATGGGGTCTCGCTCTTGCTCAGGCTGGTCTCGAACTCCGGAACTCAAGCAATCCTCCCACATTGGCCTCCCAGAGTGCTAGGATTACAGGCGTGAGCCACCACACCCGGCCTCACAACTAGAGTTTCAATACCCTAAATGAACACTGCTACCACCCTAGCTAATACTTAGTCTGTTGCGATTGTTCCCAATTGTCCCTAAAATGCGCCTGATAGCCGGTTTGTTGAAACCGGGATGCCAGTCAGGCCCACACATTGCATCTGGTTGTGATGTTCATCAAATCTCTTTTAATCTAGGACAGCTCTCCACCTCCTTCTGTGACATTGGCCCGTGTAGGAACCAGCTGTCCTGCAGAAAATTTCTCCTTCCAGATTCATCTGTGGCTTCCTCATGGTGTCGTTTAACTTGCTCCTCTGTCCTTTGAAGTCCGTGTAAACCGGGAGGTAGTTGTAGGATTCAGGTTGGGCGTCTGGGGCAAGAGTATCTTAATAGGGTTTTAAAAACGGGAAGGTCTGATTCGCAGAGCTTCCAGCTTTGATGCGCACGTGAGTGTCCCGTGGGGTCTTGTTAAAAAGTTGATTCCGATTTCGCAGGTTCCGGTTGGGTGGCAGAGGGAGGACTGGGGGGGGTCCTATACAGTCAGGGGCCCAGGGAGGGGGCGGGGAGGAGGGGCCTCTCCAGGGTCAGCGCGTGCTCACTTCCCACCGGCGGGCTGAGAGGCAGGCATGGCGTGGGCCTGAGGTCCCTGCTCTCACACTCTTCTCAGCTCTAGGGGCCCTCCAGGCAGGGGCTTGTTCCAAGGTGCTGGAACATTCTAACCAGTCAGTAGGATCAGAGCCTCTATAACCTTGGGGTCTCAGAGAGGGAGTGCTCCTGGACAGCCCCACTGAGGTTGGTGGCCTCAGATGCCCCCCTGGACTGTGCCCCCACGTCTTGGCCTCAGGGGCCCTGAGGGCCTGGGCCGGAGGCACTGAAGTGGGAGAGGAAGGAAGCGGGGAGCAAAGGAGGCCAAGGCTGTCGCCTCCCAGCCGCGCGAGGGGCCTCGAGTAAACAGGAAGGCCTGGCGGCTCCATGATGGGGGTGCTTAGAGGCGGGGGCCGGTAGCCCTACTGGACACGCGCAGCCTGTGAGCGCAGGGCTTGCTCACTGCGGAGGTGGGCCCAGAGAGGTTGTGTGGTTTGGCCCAGGTCGCACAGCCGCAGGGGCGCAGGGCTAGACCCTCACCGGCCGCTCCCGCTCCAGCCCCTTCCTGGGGAGCTAGCGCAGAGTCTCCTGCCTGTGTTGTCCACCATGGCTCATGGGGTAGGTCCCTCCTGCTCTTGGGCCTCAGTTTCCCACTCTATGAACTCAGAGCCCTTACAACTCAGAGGTTGTAGAATCCTGGCCCGCTGTGTAGAATCCTCTGCCTCCTTGGTGGTTCTCACGGGTTCTTTAGACCCGGGGGAGTGGGTTCATGAGGAAGGCCAATGTCATGCAGGATTGGGAGGCAGCAGGTCCCAGAGACACTTCCTCGGGGAAAGGGAGGACAGCTGTAAGGGACGCTGCTCTTCTAGAACAGAGCAGGGTCTTATGGGACCTTGCCCTCTGGGACCACCTGTATCCTCGGGGTGTCATTCCCCCTCTTCAGAGCCCCTGTCCTTGGGCTCAATGCCCCCAACACCCACAGCCCGGAGACTCAGAGTCATCACCTGGAAGACCTCGAGCCATGTGGCCCAGTGGTCAAGCCGACTAGTTTACTCACAAGCATTTATTAAACACCCACCACGGCGGGGCGCTATTGCACAGGATGGAGATTCAGCAACAGACAGAGGGAAGCCCCTGTCCTCACTGGGTTTCTGTTCTGGAGAGGCAGACAGACAAAATAAACAACAATATGTAGTGTGTCAGAAGACACTAGGTGGGCTGAATGCCAGTGGGGGAAGAGGGCCATTTTAAGTGCGATGGTCAGGGAAGACCTCACTGACCCTGTGACTTTGGGTCACAGACATAAAGAACAAGGTTGCAAGCCCTGTGGCTACCTAGGGGAGCAATTCTGGGAGCAGGAGTGGCAAGTGCAAAGGCCCTGGGGTGGGTGTGTGCTTGGCATGTTCAAGGAATAGCAAGGGGCCAGCCTGGCTGGGGAGTCAGGGACGTGGGGAGGCAGAAAGTGAGGTTGGCGAGGGGACGGGTGAGCCTCACTGGCCACTGAGGGGCTTTGGCTTTGACACTGAGGGAGCCAGTTGCCAGTGGAGGCGTTGGGCAGAGCAGATGGAGCCAGAGAGGAGACGCCAGGCCACAGTATTCTGAGGGTGGTGGTGAGAAGTGACCAGCGTCTACAAACCCTGGGGATTTGATGGAGGACTGGAGGGTTCGCCGTGGCTTGGACGAGGGATCTGAGAGAAAGAGCCCTGGTCGGGCCCAAGGCTCATGCGACGAAAGCAGGTGAAGGTCTGAGACAGAGACTGCGGCAGGAGCAGTTTGTAGAGGGAGAACAGAGCTCAGCTTGGGGCGTGTGAGGTTTGCGATGCCGGTCAGACACCCAGGGGCCTGCAGACGTCAGCATCCCGGTGGTATTTAAAGCTGTTTGTGTGGACGAGGTCACCTGGAATAGCACTTAAATTAACGTGCACACGAATCCCCCGAGCATCTTGAGAAAATGCAGGTTCCGATCCCGCAGGTCCAGGCAGGGCCTGGGAGGCTGCGTTCATTTCTAACAAGCTTCAGGAAGAGACTGCGCTCTGAGTGGCTATGATCTAGGGCGTTGTATTGCGTGGCCAAGACCCCTTTGTGGGTAACAAAAGCAACAGAGGGGCCTGTGGTCGGTGGTGACAGCAAATGCAGCCGGACAGAGGCTGTGGGAGGCACTGGGTCACAGGGTATGTTGGGGTCACAAAACATTTGTCCTGGTTCGAGCCCGAGTCCCAGGGTCTGTGCTGGGACGTGACAGCAGGGTCACAAAGCTTTGAGAAAACCTGGCTGGGGAGTGAGGGTAAACAGAAAGGGGAAGGGCCAGGGACCAAGCCTGGGGGACAAGGAGGAACCGGGCTGGAGAGAGATAAGGTGACTAGGGAGGCGGGAGGAAAGCCAGGACAGAATGTTCTGGAAGCCAAGGAAATAAATACAGGCTGGGATTTGAATTATCCTCTGCCTCTCCCCGGCCCTGTGGCCATGCATACCTGAGCCTCAGTTTCCTCCACTGTAAAGTGGGGACAGGACAGTTTTGCCCCCTGCTGGTGGCTGTGGAGTGGCCTCTGCACAGGGCCAGGAAAGCCTGGGGATGGTGGAGCCATTCCAGTCCTTTCCTGGCCCTCTGGAGTCCTCCAGGCCGGCAGGCCGCCTTCCCATTGTGCAGATGAAGAAACTGAGGCTCAGAAAGTGGGACGGTCTTGCCTGAGGCCACCCGGCCAGTGCAGGGCAGAGCCTGGGTACCCTGCGCCCAACCCAGTGTTCTCTTCCCTCTGGTCTGGCCCTGTCGTTATCAGCGGCCCCTGGCTCCAGGCCGCTGCTGGAGACGGACAGCCGCCTGGTGGGTCCCTGGGGGCCGCCTGAAATTCCTTCAGTGGCCAACGGCCAGGGTAGACGTGCTCCGTCCCTTCCTGAAGCCCCAGCCTTCCTGGCCGGCCAGGAGGAAGAAGGCGCGGAACGTGTGCATCTGCCCACTGTGGGGTCCGGGCTCGGGGGCCTGGCCACTGGCCATGCGTCTCTCTGGCGTGTGGACAGGCGGCACCTGAAAACATCTGTATCAGTCAGAGCCCCAGCAGGAAACAGATGGCACGCTCCGGCGGGACATTAGAGGAGGGTTTAATGAAGGGTCTGTTTACACAGGTGCGGCCAGGGTGTTGGGAAACCACACGGGACAGTGCGGATGGACGCCCAGGCAGTAGCTTGGGCCATGACCACCCTCAGCCTGAAGGGGCCAGGAGTCGATTCCACAGCCAGACTGGGCTGTGTGGAGAGGGTCCCCGACAGGGCTGTGGCCTTCGGGGGAGGGAGGCCACCAATGTGCGGCGACCCTGCAGGGAAGGAGCCAGCAGATCCCCCAGCACAGAGGTGGGCTGGGCTGGGGAAAGAGCATGTGTCCGGCAGGACGGAGAGTGGTCTGCGGGACAGTGGGAGACAGCTAACCCGGCGTCGTTGGCGTCTGTCCCCGGCTGTGAGGCTGTGTGACCATCAAGCTTCCTGGGGACAGGAGACCCAGTCTAGGACTGGCCTCTTCTACTGGGGACCAGGGACAAGGCCTGCCTCTCTGTGCCTCAGTTTCCCTGTGCCTCCATGACCCCCACCCTGCCTTACCTTCCAGGATACTTCATGCTTTCAATAAATGTGTCTTGAGGGTTAAAAGGCGCTGGGCCCTGTGCTGAGGACAGCAGTGCAGAGGACATCAAAGTCCCTGTCCTGGTGGGGCTTCCAGCTGAGTGGAGAGATACACAGGCAGCCGGCTCCGCACAGGCTGGGCTGCGGTGGGAGGCTCAGGGTGCCGTGGGAGCTGGAGGTGACTCCTCCCCACCCCCAACCCCCAGGCGGGTCCCAATCTCCCCCTTCCTCCATGAGGTCCCATGGCCACGGGTAGGTTTCTCTCTCCCATGAGGTTTTCTGTAAGTTTTTCCGCGTGTCCATCTGGAGTCTCTGCTGCTGTCTGGAGACTCCGCGGGGCCTTGTTTATAATGTGGGTGGGGATGGATTGTGCAGCATGGCGGGGGGGGGGAGGGAGGCTTGGGAAGAGCCTCCTGGGGGGGCCGCGTTACTGCCCCAGGTGCTCCTATCACCCCCTGTAAGCCCCCCACCCTGAGATGCCCACTGCCCCTGCAACACCGGTCCTCCCTCCACATTCAGCTCAGAGGGTTGAGGGGGAAGAGCCGAGCTTGGGGCCAGGCAGCCCTGGGGGTCTCCAATTTCCAGCTGGGGTCAGGTACACCTCAGGGAGCCTCAGGCTCCTCCTCTGTAAAATGGGGATAACATACCAGGCGGCTGTGAGGATTGAGAGCTGATAAGGTGAACGCCTTGGGCGGGCCCTGGGGCTGGATTAACTGTCCCTGGGGCACAGATCCTGGAGAAACTTCACAGCCCCCACCCCACCCCTACTACGCTGCCCTCTGCCTGGGTGCCGCCCCCTCCGCCCCCACCATCTCCAAGGCCATCTCCCTTGGGGTGGCCTGCTGGGGGGAGCGGTCTCCCTTGACCTCATGCCCACAGCTGGCTGAGAACTGGCCGGCCCACCGGGCTGGGCGAGCGAGTGAACCTTCCCCTAGCCCCCACGCAAGGAGCCACACCCACCCTTCCCGCCCCCTGTCAACTCCTGCAGAGACAAACAGGGGCCTACGCTGGTCACTGGAGCAGGCCAACAGGGCTGGGAGGCATCCAGGGCCCAGGCCTTAGATCCTGACCGACACCCTCCCTCCAGAGGCACCCAGGGCTCCAGCCTCCTCCTGCCCTGGGCCTCGATTTCTCCGTCTGTGACCCAGAGCAGCATAAGAGAAGGACCCTCCAGCTCCATCTCACCATAGGCCCTGCCAGCGCACACGGAGATGTGTCTTCTCAGAGCCAAGCTCTGTCAGCTTCCTTCCGCTCAAGAACCCTCCATGACTCCCAGTGGACCTCAGGATAAAGTCCTGGCATTCAAGGCCCTCCCAGAGCAGGGCCAGAGTCTGCCTCTCCTGGCTTCCTGTCCTACCACACCCCTGCTGTCCCACAGTGGTCGGCCACTTCCTGCTTCTGTGCCTTTGCCTAGGCCAGTCCCCTGCCTGGCACGCCCTCCTCACCCTGTGTCTCCCCCACCAGCTCACCCAGTCTTTCCAAGGCCAGGCCTTAGACGCTAGCCCCTCCTCAGCCTTCCTTCTCTGCGCCTTTGGCCTGGCCCTAGGTGCTACCTGCGACTAACTTCATCATGGGCATGGAGAATAGGTGCCTACTGTTTACAGAATGAACATGGGATGGTTTTAGGGTCGTCACCCAGGCTCAGGGAGCACTGATGGGGGAGTGTCTCCTGTGTGCCGGGCCCAGGGCTCATAGGGCCCGACCTTTAGAAACCTCCCAGCCTGGCCAGGATGGCCCGTTGTGCCCACTTTACAGGCAGAGGGACTGAGGCCTGAGGGGCCTTGCCCGAGGGCGTGCGGGTCAGAGCAAGCAGAGCAGGGTTTGAACTCAGGACCATCTGACTTCAGAAATGCCATTAAAGCCTGTCCCCCTTTCATTTGGAGCTGTCTTTTGTCCCTGAAGGATTTTCCACCCATGGAGAGGGCAGACACAAAGTGCGTGGCCCTGGGCAGGTCCTCTGCCCTCTCTGGGCCCAAGACCCCAGCCCAAGCTGCCTTGCTGTGCCAGATTAGGAGTGTTCCTTCCCTGCCCTGGGCTTCAGTTTTCCTGCCTACAAACAAGGGAGCAGCAGCCTGCTCGGCACACAACTCGTCTCACAACTCTGCCATCTTCTTGGACCAATTATCTATCTCGCCGCATCAGGTCTCTGCTTCCTCATCTGCAAAATGGGATCACTGAGTTTGTAGAGTTGTGAGCTCCACATGAGCTGCTGTAGCCAAGGGCTGGCCCTGGAACTGTCCCCTCGGTGGGCTGCTGGGGTGATTGTTTTCATCGTGGGGCTGCCAGATGCACCCCCACCCCCTGGTCTTGCAGAGGGTGGGATGGGAGGGTGGGGTGCATGGGGAGACAAGCCTGGAGCCTGGGCCCTCCCACCCACTGCCTCCCCCATCCCAGGGCCCCCCACCCAGCGACAAAGCCTGTGGCACTTCCTCTACCGCTTGGCAGGCGGCCTGGCCCGGCCCCTTCTCTAAGGAAGCGCATTTCCTGCCTCCCTGGGCCGGGCTGGATGAGCCGGGAGCTCCCTGTCGCGCCAGTAATACACCAGCCTCCATCTGCGTCCCGGGCCAGGACTGCCGCCACCACTGCGGTCCACGGGAGCCCAGCGTCCCTCCCCACCCATCCGGAACCCGCGACCCCAGCCAGCCCTGCGTCCCTGTGCCCACTTCTCCTGACCCCTCGGCCGCCACCCCAGAAGGCTGGAGCAGGGACGCCGTCGCTCCGGCCGCCTGCTCCCTTCGGGTCCCCGTGCGAGCCCACGCCGGCCCCGGCGCCCGCCCGCAGCCCTGCCCCTGGACACCGGATAAGGCCCAGCACTCAGGCTCCCTGGTGGACAGCATGGCCCGCGGCACATTCCCCCTGGTTGTCACCCTGCTGCTGGCCGGCTGCAGCCTCAGCCCCACAGGTAGGTGGCCAGGGCCCCAGGTGGGGAGACTCGGCCCATGGTACATAGACCAGGCTCCAAGAGTCCACGGTCTCCTCCTTGCGTCCTGCGCTCACACCCAGTGGAGTCAACCTGGGGGGGCTTTGGGGGGAACCAACCCTCCTGCCAGTTTGCTGGGACTTGGGGGTTTCACAGACACGGGACTTTCGGCGTTAAAAGTCTCAGGCAAACCAGGGCAACTTACTTACCTTACCCCTGGCCTCTGGCGTCTGCCCTCCCAGCTACATCTGTGTTTCCCCAGGAAGCCCAGGCCCCAAAATGCTGTGCAGCCCTGGGAGAGTTCCCTGTGCTCTCTGGGCCTTGAGTTTCCCATTTGAGGAATATGTGGGTAGGAGGGCCCACAGCCTGGGCTCAGAGTGCAGGCTCCGGGTTCAAATCTCACGTTGGTACCTCACGGGGTGATCTTGGGGGACTGCCTTCGGGCGTCTGAGCGCAGTGGGGATGACAACAGCCGCTGCCAACGTTGTGGGGCAGCAGTGTGGCAGGCTGGTCATTTCTGTGTTGTTGATATTGTTTTATGACTCGCTTTAAATTCCTCCACCTCCCTTTCCGCGGGGCCTTTGAGCGCCCCCCAGAACCCTTTGAGCAGGCCGAGACTGCAGTGCTCTGCTCCTCCATCCCTTTGCTACCCCCAGGGGTGCAGGATGGGGGTACAGGCCCAGGCTGGGGGTTCTGCCCGGCTCCTCTCCAGGGGTCCTGGCCTCTGCTGCCTTCTGAAACCGACCAGAGGAGGGGCCGTGAGGAGCCAGGGACCTCCAGCCCCACGTCCCGCTCATGGTAGATCTCCGCTGGGCCCTGCCCCACAGCCACCTCAAGCCACTGGCCAGCCCTGTGGACACCCCTTCAGCCACCTGCGCGTCCAGGGACTCCCTGAAGGATCTGGAGGAGGGGGCAGAAGGGCGCTGCGCGCGTGGGCAGGAAGGAGGAGGAAACAGCAGCAGGGACGGCCACTTCCCTGCCCCACAGCATGTCCAAGTCCCTAACCTCGACCTCAAAAGCTTTCACCATTGCCTCATTGCTAGACGGGAAACTGAGGCTCAGAGACATGAAGTGACTTGGCCGGGATGTGACCCCAGGCCTGTGGCCCCCCAGAACATTTGATGTGGCCCATGGTAACTGCAAGATGGCCGCTGCTGTCATCCCCATTTTACAGAAGAGGAGAGGGAGGCTCTGACCTGCCAGGTCCACACGGCCAGGACAGAACCCTACCTGAGCTCCCTGAGATGCCTCGGGGCTGCCCGGCCTCCCCCGCTCCCTCCCTTCCGTTCCTCGCTGCCATAACACGCTCCTCCTCTCCGTCCTTAGAGAAAGATCCACGTTGTCGGTTAGTGGGTTGGTGTCTGGTTTTAAAGGACCGAAGGTTAAAGGGTGGAAGGCAGTGGTGTGCCGGTAAATAATTAATAACAGCAGTGGGGGGACCTGATTCATAGCGTCCGTCCATTTCCATGGTGTAAATATTCCCACATGGTTGGTTTGGAGCTACCAACTCACCAGAGGGAGCTGGGATTCGATGCGCTCAGCAGTTAGCCAGTATTCCCACCACGCGGATACCGTCCGTGCAGATAACCTGAAAGGCATAGATCATAGTGCAGTAAAACAATTTAGAAGTAATAAGTGTCGATATTTATTACCTTAAAAAAATATATACAGAGTTTATTTAGCTGTAAGTTTGCATAATTTAATTTTTAATAGCAGCCATGTTGAACAACTGGTTGAATTTATCAATATGGAAATTTAACAACTGGGAATTTACCAATCTCTGACGAGCAGGTAGGAGCTGGTCCTGGCAGACCAGTGATCACAGGCTCAAGGGCATTGCGGACTGCCCAGCCCAACTATTTATAGTCTGGGTAATCAAGGCCCCTGGAGGGCAGATGGGAGCCCAGACCAGGCCTGGAACGCAGATCCCCACACTGGGGCTGGGGGTGGGAGTGACCCAGACACCCTCATGCCCCTTTAGCATGGAGGGGGTGAGAACAGTTCCAAAAATGGGTCCTAAACAGGTCCGGTCTTCTGGGAGCACAACTTGGCAGAATCTCCTAAATTTGTACCTTGTGTATAACTTTTTGCCCTCACAACTCAACCTTCAGGATTCAGTCCTACGGAGTTACATGCCTAACACTGTAAAGATATACGGCCCACGGGGACCTGCAACAAAAACCCGACAACTGGAAACCGCCTAAATGTCCATCACAGGGGCCCCCGCACATAAATGACCACGCAGTGGAATACCACGTAGCAGTTCCCAAGCAAAAGGCAGATCTATGTGAAAACTGCTGTTGACAGATGTCTGGGACACCCTGGTAGGTGCCCAGACAACAATAATTCCATTTCTGTAATGATAAACTAGTCATGAAGCACAATGTGCGTAGAGAAAATTCTGGAAAGATGTGCACCCAATATTACTGTTCTCAGCCTGGGGTTTTCTCTAGGGGACGTTCACTTTCTAAGACACATTTTTCTGTCATGTTGGACTTTAAGAACAAGCATGTAGAGATTTTTACAAAGTAATGTAACCATATGTTAAATTGCCTCAGCCTGCCCTGCAAAGAAAATAGATGAGAGGGGGAAGTTACCTCTTATAATAATAATATTGTTATTATTACTAGTTATAATAATAATGCTATTATTAATTATAATAATAATATAATAAGAGGCAATTTTATCATATTATTCTTTATTAATACAAGCACTGTTAGCATGTTGGTGGACTGCGTACTAGTTTTTGTCTAGATTTTTAAGGTAATGTCAATCCAGGTGGATCAACATTTGGGAGTCTTGTGTACACTTCTGGTGTCCCAGAAGGATTCCATGTTGTCATGTGGGCCCCTTAGCCATCCCATTGCAGTTCTGGGATATGACGTCCCTTAAACGTGCCATCGCTGGCCTGGTGCATCCCTTATTGTTGACCATGTAGGTGGTTCCCCCTTCGTTCTGGTTATAAATACCTCCGTGCACGTTTTTAGTGCGTGCACCTTTTCCTGTATTTCGGATTATTTCACTTGGATAGAGTCCCAGGAGCCGGGTTGCTGGGGCTCGTGGCCTGCGCTAGGTGGCTGGGGGTGAAGAGTGTTTCCTAAGTGTGGAGGACGAGGCAGAGGCGTGACTTGGAGCCCCCACGCAGCTGGCCACCCGTGGGGCCTGGGCCTGGCTGGGGAGGGCTGGTGACAGAGGAGAGACCACAAATATCCGTGTGTCAGAGGCTGCATTCCCGTTTGCCAGAAGGGACAGAGGTTGGAGCCAGGAGAGGCTGAGTCCCTGGGGACACTGGGGACATGACTGTTAGGATTCTCCCTTGTCTCAGCCAGACAGATGTGATACTAAGACCCAGAGGGACAGAGGGACTTGCTCATGGTCACAGATGGGTCCTTGCTGGCCCTCTGAAGACAGCCCTGTCCATTTGCTCCAGGGCCTGAGGGGGCATCTGGGCAAGAGGGAGGCAGCCATCTCACCACCCCCGGTCCTCAGTGTGGCGGGCACATGCCAGCTTTTTGCCTCTCTGCCCAATTTACAGATGAGGAAATTGAAGCTTGAGATAATTGAAAGGTCCCGACTTCAACCCCAGGCTGTCTGCTCCCAAATTCAGCTTATTTGTCCTGCACACTTGGCGGCCTGGCTTTGCAGACTTGGAGAGCTGGTGGCCCTGGCTCTGTGCCCCCCACTTCCTAGCTCCAGCCCAGGCTTTGGGGCCTCAGCCTTGGAGGCTGAAAGGGACCCCCATCCAGGGCTGGGCTGGGCTGGTTTGGGCATGTGTGGTTCTAGAAGGACATCCAGGACCTGTGGCGGCTGGGGGTGAATAGCCGAATATAACAGCTGACATTTATTCAGTGCTTAATGGATGCCAGACACTGCTCTAGGCATGCTATGTGTACTGTCAGACTTAACCCTCGCAAAATCCCGTGAAGGAGACGCTCCTGTTGCCCCATTTCACAGACGAAGACACTGGGGCAAGCATAAGCAGGCGAGGGAATTTGCCCAAGTAACACTGCCCAGGAATGAGCAGCTGAGGCATAAGCCCCGGGCTAACCACTGCACCACACTGCCTCGGGGGAGCCAAGGAGGGTCTCCTGCTGCCTGATCTTCTCACCCCAGGTAGTCAGCCCCTCCCCTGCCCCCACGATGGCCCTCCCATCCCAAGTACAACTCTGGGACCCTGCCTCTGCCCTCGGTAGCCCTCTCTTCCTGCCTGTACCCCTAGATGAAACCTCAGGACATCAGACCCCCAGTGGAACTGGGAGCATGCCCTGTCTGTCCCACCCACTACCCATAGGGAAACTGAGTCCCAGTATGGTGGAGGGGCTTGGTGCAGGTCATCCAGCAGGTTAGGGGCAGGCCCGACAAGCCAATTTAACAAACGTATGCTTGGCCTGCTCTGAGCCCTGGGCTGAGCGATCGGGACACAGGGTGGTCTGGACTCTCTTTGTGTTGGAAAAGCCCACTGTCTGCTGGGAGTGCGGACATGGAGACCCATCAAAACAATGCACTGGGGCATGTGTGGTTCTAGAAGGACATCCAGGTACTGATGCACCTAGGAAAGGAGTGATTGGTTTCAATGAGACTTTCAGAACAGGGTTTTGAAGGATGAATAGAAGTTGGCTAAGCGGTCAAATAAAAGATGACTGTTGGAGTGGGAAAGGGCGTGGCAGAGGGAGCAAGGTGTGTGTGGGGGAACAGCCCACGTCTCCCATTGAGTGGGCATAGGTGATGTGGCAGTGGTTGACAGCTCCTGAGCAATCAGCGCTGCGCATGTGTCATCTTGCGCCACACTCCCCAACTGGCTGCGGAAGGTGTTATGATCACCATCATCCTCATTTCACAGGTGACAACACTGAGGCATGGAGGGGAAGCTGGAAGGCAGCAGAATCAGGATCCGAGCCTTTGTTCCCTGCACTTTTTGACTCCACTTTAGGTTGCCGTGTGTGACCTTGGCCCTGCAGGCACTGGAGAGCCTTAGGAAATACTTGCTGGTGGCCGGGAGTGGCAGGGCTGGAAGCTGGGAAGTCCATAGGCTGCAATGGGACCCCGAAGGGAGTAAGGCTGGCTGGCTAGCTGCAGAGGAGGGGACAGACTTTTCAGTAGAAAAGACCCTTGTCAAGCAGTACTGCCCTGGTGTCCCTGGTATTATGAAATAACATTCACAGCCGCTGTGTCCAGAGCACCCGCTGTGCAGTGCTAGAGCCAGAACACCTGGGCTCAAATCCAGCCCCTGCCACTGAGTGGCTGGGTGACCCCAGAAACATTCTTTAACTTCCCAGTCCTCAGTGGCCTCACGGTAAACGGGTGTAACAGCAGCACCCGCCCCCCAGGGCTGGTGTGAGGGTCGGATGAGTTCACGCATGCAAAGCCTGGAGACGGGACCTCGGCCCCCAGCATGAGGGAAGCGTCTGCTGCAGTTATTGCTGGTTTGTGATTCGGGAAACCGAGGCTCAGAGAGGTTAGGCTTCTGCTCAAGGTGACCAGCTTTTTAAGAGAAAGAGCTGGGATTTGACCCGGACTTTTCTTAACCATTATCCTCTGTGGCCTCCAAGATGTTGGGGGAGGCCGTTTGGAAAATCCCGGGGGTGGCTGTGTTCTCATGGGTGGGGAGGCAGAAAGGGGTCAGTGCTGAGGAGGTGGTTTCTGGGTCTCTCACTCCTCTAACTGGTCCTGGGAGGCCAGCGTTTCCCTTGGTGCCAGGGGATTGTTTTCAGCTTGGTCTGGGCCCGCCTCGGGCTCCAGGCTCTGTGCTCCGGAGACAGGCCCAGGCGTCACACTCCCTCCTGTCTCCCCATTCTCGTCTGCGGGGGTGGGGGTGGCCAGGATTCGAAAAGGCCCCAAAATAAATGGACCTCTTATCTGATCTCCCAGCCTGGCCTGTTATCTGATCATTACATAATGGCCAGGCCTGCGGCCTCTCCCGCTGGCTGACGGCATGGAGGAGGTGGCCCCAGGCGGTGGCCCCAGGCGGCCCCAGTGATCCAGTAATCCAGAGGAACTGGGGTTCCTGGAAGTCTGGGGAGGGGGCAGGGAAGGTCCAAAGGGAAGGAGGGAGGTGCTGGGCTAGTCTGCAGGCCAGACCCCGGGTCAGGAGGGGAGAGGTGGGTCGGAGCCCAGCGGCGTGCATCCAACCTCTCCTGCCTCAGTCTCCCCGTGCCCCCCCATAGGGAAGGGAGACGGTGGGGGGAGCTGGAGGGCTGGTGGGTCAGAGGCGGATGAGACGGCAGGAACTGGCGCTGGCCCTTGAGCAGCCTACTGGGGTGAGGGAGACCCAGAGGACCCTCACCTGGAGGCTGCCCCATCCTGCCACTTCACCCACCCCTAGGACGGTGGACTCTTCTGCAGAGACTGCAGAAGTCAACAGAATTATTGCAATAAAAAGAACTGCCACCTGCCCTGTCCCACGGAGTCCTCCCAACAACCTCTGTGGATTGTGTGAGTTTTATTCTTACCGTCATTTCATAGACCGGGAAATCGAAGCCCCAAGGGGTGAAACCGTTCACCAAAGCTAGTGAGTGTTGGGCCTGAAATTCAAACCTAGGTCGGCCTGGCTCCAGGGACCTTGCTTTGAACCAAAACGCCATGTGCCCAGGCACTCTGGAGTCCCTGGCACACGCAGGACAGGGTCAGAGCCAGGACTTACAAGGCTGGGCCCCGTGGTGGCCGGGGGTCCTTGTGCGGAGCTTCTCCTTCCCAGGACGGGGCTGGGGGTGGCGTCGCCGTGGCGAGGGGCAGCCATCTTACACCCCTCTCTGACCTCTGGGGGTCCGGAGCCCAACAAGCTGTGGAAAGGTGGAGGAGGAGGCCAGGTGAGGCTACGGACAGCCTAGGACTCAAAAAAGCCTCCCCGCCCCCTCCTCTGAGCTGGCGTTGGCTGGACTTGAGGCCGGTCCCTCCGCGCCCATCTTTGATCTCCAAGAAAACAGGAAGTGAGCGCGACAAGATGGAGACACAAACTTCCAAACAGTCTCCCCTTCTCTGTCCTCCTTCCCTCCTCCGGAGCCCCCCTTCCCCGTCACATTCCTTAGGACGAGGTGTAGGGGCCTCATTTCCTCTTCCTCCTCTGCCGGGTCAGGGTGAAATTCCATTCCGTTCCCTCAGGACCTGCGTTTCCGCAGACCCAGCGGCAGGCTCTGTGGCCTAACCCGGCCTCCCTCTAACCTGGGCCGCCCTCTCGGCTCACCCTGTCCCTTGGGGCCAGGAAACTCTCAGCCCTCCTCCCAGCCACCTTGCGGCCCGGGAGGGAGCTTTGCCGACCTCGGCTCTCGCCTTCCTTTGGAGTGAACCAGCTGTGGCTTGGGTTCACAGGTGGGCCTCGCCATGCAGTTAGGGTCGCCAGATGTAGCCAGTGAAAGCACAGGATGGGCTGGGCGCCATGGTTCGCACTTATGGTCCGTCTCTAAAAAAATAAATAAATTGTAAAGTATATATATATATATAGGATACCCAGCTAAATTTGAATTTCAGATAAACAATGAGTAAATTTTTTAAAATATTGTATATCCCAAATATTGCAGGGGACATACTTATTTGTCAACCCTATACCTAGTAACACTGTGACCTTGGGCAAGAGACTTTTCCCTTCTGAGCCTCAGTTTCTTCATCCACGGAATGGGTATAATGACATCCACCTAGTAGGGGAGCTACTTAGTTCATGCCAAGTTACCTCATAGGCATTTGGAAAGTGGCAGTCATTGTCATTACCTTATTCTTACCTGACCCTCTCTCTGGCTGTGTTTCTCCAACAGGTCTTGCAGAAACCATCCATTGTGACCTACAGCCTGTGGACCCTGAGAGGGGCGAGGTGACATATACCACCAGCCAGGTCTCTGAGGGCTGTGTGGCTAAGGTCCCCAACGCTATACTCGAAGTCCACGTCCTCTTCCTGAAGTTCCTAAGGGTGAGTGCCCCATGGCAGGGTTGGGAGGGGGACCAAGAGAAAGCTCCAGGGCCAATGCGATGAGGGGTGCCTTCCTCGTGGCTGTCCCCAGGGCAGTGGCTGAGTCCTCACCAGGCCCCCTTCCAAGAGAGTGGTGTGGGCATCTCACAGGGCCCATAAAGGGGTGCCATTTCTGGGGGCAGGGCCCAGGATCAGGGCAGGCTTATGGATGCCACCGTAAGACCTGGGTGGGAAGGGCCGGGTCTGGCGGGCAACTGTGAGGATAGGAGCCAGGTTTGGGGTGGGGATGCTGGGCCAGGTGCTGGGCTGTTGCTTACGAACCTCCGATGATGGAGTCTCACGGCTTCTCAGAGCCACAGCTTGAACTTGGAAAAGTGCTTCCCTCAGTTGAGCCCAAATCTTCTTCCCTGGAATGTCCCCCATTGAACACCTGTGACCTCTCAGAGATCCAAAGACAGCAATGCAGCCTTGGGACCCCAGGAGAGCCCTCCCAAGGCCTGCCATCAGTTTTTCTGATAAGTTTGTCCCTCTTTTTGTTTTTTTTTTTTTTTTTTTTTGAGACAGAGTCTCACTCTGTTGCCTGGAGTAGAGTGCCGTGGCATCAGCCTAGCTCACAGCAACCTCAAACTCCTGGGCTCGAGCAATCCTTCTGCCTCAGCCTCCCGAGTAGCTGGGACTACAGATAATGCGCCACCATGCCTGGCTAATCTTTTCTATATAGATTTTTAGTTGTACAAATAATTTCTTTCTATTTTTAGTAGAGACGGGGTCTCGCTCTTGCTCAGGCTGGTCTCGAACTCCTGACCTTGAGCAATCCACCCGCCTCGGCCTCCCAGAGTGCTAGGATTACAGGCGTGAGCCACCGCACCCGGCCAGTTTGTCCCTCTTCATAATAATAACACCTTTGTTAAGTGCCAACCACGTGCTGGGTAGTGTGCCAGGGCCTACAATGCACCAGGACTTAAGCATCTCACATGTGTTAAGCCTCCAGCGACCCATCTGCCAGGGTCTCTCATCATCCCCACTGCTTGGAAAAGGAAACTGAGCCTGGCCTAGAGAGGTGGCATGACACGCTCAAGGCCAGAATTCACACCAGCTCCCTGGGGACTGCTGGTGGATCTCAGTATTCAGGTGGTTGGGCTGGAGGCCACACCTGGCTCTGAGGCCGTAGGTCCTAGTAGCGATTTAGCAGTTGTCGGCTCAGGGTAAACTTATGGCCAGTGTGTTCCCAGAACTGTTAAATCGCCCTGCGTTTGTGTGGTGATAAGCAAGTGCCCAGACCACCAATATCGGGGGGTCCACTCCCCACCGCCCTGCCTGCCTTGAGGACTGTGGGCTTTGATAATTTCCAAACCATAGATAGTGCCAAACACACTTTATGCGGTTTTCATAGGCATTGTAGTTTTTTTCAAATGTGCTAACGATATTCAAAATAAGATTGCTCTCTATAGGTTCATTTCGTTTGTTCTGGTGTTCAGGTCCCTGTGCCTGCTCTGAGTGATGGGGATCCCCTGACCCTAATCACTCAATGGTGGGCCAGTGTCAGAGGAAGGCCCCCAGCCAAGCGTCCAGGCCTATGGGAGACAGGTGTGCACACAGACAGCCAGGACCCAAGTGACTGGAGCTTCGCCGGGAGCAGGGAGCAGGGGCACTCCAGCTGCTACAGGAGTAGGCAGGGCATCCTAGACAATGGCCAGGGGCTCCCCAAGTGGAGGAGGCAGCGGGAAGAGCAAAGGACAGCTCAAATGCAGAAGCAGAGGGAGCGGGCTGGGGCTGGGCCAGCATGTGGCAGGAGCTGGCAGTTCTCCTGGAGCAGGGCGGGAGATGGAAAAGGCCTGTCACCAAATCAAGGAGTTTGGGAGTTTGGTCTTTATCCTGTGAGCGAGGACAGTTCTTGGAGGATTTTTAGGGGCATGGTGGGCTGCCACTGTAACTCATGTCATATTCCAAGGATCCTTGAGTTCGTGACAACAAAATCTTCGTGTCACACTCTGTCTCTTCCAGAGAATTCAGTTCTTGGGGCATCCAACTCTTAATTCAAGGAGCCAGGCAGGCTGCAAGCTCCAGGGCTGCGAGGGATGTTTGAGCAGGTGGTGGAGAGTGCTGGGGTCAGGACACCAAGGGTCCAGTCCTCACACAGTACCTGGTGTGCAGAGGGTGGCCCTTCTCCCCGCTCTCACATACATATACCTTTCTTGGGCTCAGGAGCTCACCTGAGAATCACAGGATAGCAGAATCCGGCCCAGGGCTGGGCGTACACCAAATAACTGTCAAATGCATGCAGGAATGACTGTGTGCGCAGCTGTGTGACCGTGGTGCAGGGGTTAGGAACACGGTTCTAGAGGCAGCAGCTCTCCAGGTGAGCTTTGGCTCCACCACTTACAGCTGCATCGCCTGAGGCCACCTCGCCAAGCCTCGGTTTTCCCAGGGAACATGGAGGTGACAATAGCACCCACCTCACAGGGTTGGTGTGAGAATCCGGCAGGATGGTGCAGGTGAAAGATGGAGCGCAGGGCCTGCCGGGGTGACAGCTCCGTGCACGGTAGCTGTGGGTATTGTGACTATTACTTCTCCCGTCGGGGCTCCATGCCCCACCTGTACACGCCATCATTTTGCCAGGGATGTTACAGTTTGTAGAACATCTGCACTTCAGTTCACTCATTTGAACCTCAAAGGTTATCGCTACAGGGTAGATGAGGCAGGGGCTGAGAATCCACTCTCAGAGGGGCAGCAGAGGTCCAGCCTCATGGAGCTGGGCCTCCCTCCAGTGCTTCTGGCCTCCCTGCCCCTAGTGCTGGGCCCATGGTCCCACCAGACTCTGCGGCATCACTGGGGAACCTGTGGTTTCCCTGAGAGGCACCTTCCTCCCCAGGCAGCCCCTAAGAATGGGGTCCGCAGCCCTCGCCGCGTGCCCGCTCTGCACCCAGTCTGCGAGGAGCAGTGATGATGCAGACAGAAGTGAGAGCGGGGCCCTGTCCCTGGGCCACACGTGGGCCGAGGAGGAGGAGGTGGGCACAGCAGCCCCAGTGATCAGTGATGGAATCAGCAGGGGGCCGCAGGTGACAGGAGGAAGAGCGCTGAATGTGGAGGGAAGGGGCGTTAGGGAAGAGGCCCCCAGGAGCTAGCCAAAGAGGGGGTCCAGGGCATTCCAGGCAGAGGGCACTGCATGAGCAAAGGCCTAGGGCAAGCACGCGTGGGCAGGCCGTGGGCGTGGGGGTGGCGGCTGTCTCAGCGGCCAGCCTGACCCCTCCCGACCTGTGGCCGGCTTCTCCAGTCGCTGGCACAGAGAGGCGGCTTTCCTGTCCATCCCCGCGCAGCCTCAGAATCCTCAGATTTCCTGTGGGTGGGCGGCAGAGGGGCGGAGGCAGCCGAGAAGCTCGGGGAAGGGACGGTCAGTGTGTGCTGGGAGGTCTGCAGACAGCCGAGGGCTGCTGGGCAGGGGCTCTATCTCGCTGGGTCCCCGAAGGGCAGGCCGGAGCCTGGATTCCGGGAGGGGGCCCAGGGTCACATCCTGACCCGCGGAGACAGGAAACCAGGCTGGTGTCTCAGCGATTCCCGCCAGGCCGACTGCGCCGCTGATCTGCCGTCCTGCTGACGAACCGGCAGCCCGGCGGGGCAGAGCTCGGTCAGCGGCTGATTCACCCCAGTGCCGGCAAACTCAGGGTGCTGAAGACCCCACCCACCCCAAGCAGACAGAACCCTCCAGGCCTTGGCACTGACTCACTCCCCGCCAGAGGGGCAGGCAAGGCCGTTCAGGCAGAGAGCGAGCTGGGAGGGACCCCAGCGGGGAGGCTGGAGGGGCTGTGGAAGGCAATGCAGCTCTCAGGCCTGGGCAGGGGGGCCCTCGCCCCAGGCCCCGGAGGAAGTGGTCTCTCCCTGCCCAGGGTGGGGAATCTCCAGGGCGGAAGGGATGTCTCCATGTGGAACCTGCACCCTTCCCTTCTAGACCACGCTCTGGGTACCCAAGACCCCAGAATTCCTTGCCCAAATGGAGCTGAACCTCCTCCCAGAGCTGGGTGGGGCTCTTTCTTGTTCCATGCCCTACAGGGGACACTGCTTGGCTGATGTAAACTCCCTTAGACCTGAAGGATGGTCGAGTTGGCTGTTTGGGGGGTGGGCATAGTGGAGCTTGGGCATCTGGGCTGGGCTGTCCATACATGGACACACAAGCACCTTGCTGTGCCGTCTGAATCAGGGTGAAGAGAAGGAAGGTGGGCTGGGGCCAGGCCTTGCAAATATTAGAGGCAGGCCTGGTGAAGGGGCAAGGACTGGGGGTCAGACAGGCTGGGCAGGGATTGCATCTGCCCTGTCATTGCCGTATCTCTGGTGTCCAGCTCAGAGTCAGCCCAAGAGTAATATGTGATGGCTGGGTGGTTGGGGGTATGGAGGGATGGATGGGTGGGTAAGTGGATGGAGAGGTGAGTGGGTGGATGGTAAGTGAATGGATAGGTGGGTGGGTGGATGGTGGGTGGATGG
>RJWJ010019378.1:0-30322 GCA_004363605.1 Indri indri | reverse complement strand
GAGCACTATGGCGTCTGCCGATAGGCTCGGGTCTGCGCCCAGGGAGGTGTCCCGAGGGGGCTGGGAGCCCGGCGCCATGTCCACAAGAGGCCACTGCTCACTGGCGGCAGCCGTCTCTGGGCTGGTGTCAGCAGGTCTCTCCATTGCTCAGGAGCCACCAGCAGTCCGAGATGCAAGGGAGGGGGAAGAACCGCTCCACCTACCCTCGTCGCTGGTCTCCCAGCCTCTCGGGACCTTTCTCCTCTAGTTCTCCGCAACGTCTTCCCGGTCTCCTGTAGTTTCAAGCACCCTTCCTTCCGACCCTCACCCGATCTATGTTTCTCTGCTAGTTTATTTTTTTCACTTTCTTGTGAAATCCGTCTTTTTTGCAGACACTCTGACTGGCGGCGTTTCTCGTCCGCCATCTTGGCTCCTCCCTCCCGACCCCAGATTTTTAGACAAAGCCTCTCTCTCTCCGCCAGCTGCCAATTAAAGAATCTCTGAATCTACCCGTGACTTGTCAGCCCAGCTTCAAGACGTCCCCCACCTTTTCAGGCTGAACCGACACGCCTTCCACGTATTGATTTAGGATTTTACCTGCAATTCCTGTCTCCCTGAAATGTACAAAACCACACTGTAATCTGACCACCTCGGGACCACCTGCCCAAGTCTTCTTGGTTTATGTATCCCCTGGCCGTGGTCCCTCATATTGGCTCAGAATAAACCTCCCTATTTTACGGAGTTTGGTTTTTTCCAGCAACACCCCGAAGCCTGGGCTCGGAGCCCACAGCCCTGGCAATGGGCCCCCCAGCCCTGCCAGCTACTCAGGAACCCCAGCTTCATGGGGGTGCAGGGGCTGCTCTGACCTCAGCCTCCAGGGAAGGACGGGGCTGGGGGCTGTGACAAGCCAGGACAGGGAGCAGCCCACCCTGCTGTGTTCTCTGGCGGACGGGCCCCAGCCCTGCACGTGGTGCCTGCCACTCAGCTCCTTCCTGGGGCCCCCACGAAGCCCCAATTTTGGCAGGAGGACAGAGGTGTGCCTGTGCCCCCCCGCCCCGCCCCTCCACTTCCCTCCCAGGGAGCTGCTCCCCCTGGAAACGAGCCCAGAGGGGCCTAAAACGCAAACACAGCAGAACCTCGGTCTGTTCCGAAGGAAGCGTGGGACAAGCCCAAACCGAGGGACGTTCTACAAGATAACTGGGCAGTACTAGTCAGGGAAGACAAGGGGAGACCAGGGGACTGTTGGCTGGTTGAGGAGTCAAAGGAGATGTGACAATTTAACGCAGCGTGGGACCCGGACTGTGTCCGGGTGGGCGGGGGGGCTCCCGCAGGATGACGGCGAGATCTGGGAGAGGCTGTGGGTGAGCCGGGTGGCTGCTGGGTCCCAGCAACTGTGTGTGGCGAGGTGGGTATGGACATCCAGGGAATCCCTGCGCTGTATCGGCAGCTTTGTCACAAGTCTGAAGTTATTTCAAAGTGAAAGTGAAAACTATATTTTTCTAATGGGACACAGCACGCGGCAAGGGAAGCAAGCGCAGGGTGGCCGTCCGTTCTGCGGAGGGTGTCTGTCACCAACCTGAGTGGCCGTGGGGACGGTGAGCCCGTGAGGCTGGCGGGGAGGGAAGGGGTCTGAGGCCTGCTCTGCCACGGAGGCTGCCGCGCGATAGACAGCATGGTGGGGACACACGCCACAGACGCAAACGCTTGGAGTATTACGCGGCTGTGAAAAGGAATGAAGTGTGACAGGTGCTGTGACGTGGCTAGGCCTTGAAAACGTGCCACGTGGCGGAAGCCACACACCAGAGGACAGGAGCCGTGTGAGCCCATTTACACGAAGTGTCCAGGACGGGCCAGTTCACAGAGGGCAGGTCGGTGGTCGCCGGGGGCTGGGCCCGGGAGAGCGAGGACTGGGGAGGGACCACTAACGGGACGGGGTTTCTTTTTGGGCTGGTGAGTGTTTTGCAACTAGATAGGGTGGCGTTTGCAGACATGCTGTAATAGGTGCCATTGACATGTTCACTTTAAAATAGTTTTATGTTGTATGGATTTCTCCACAATAAATTATTTTTCCAAAGAACAGACTCAGATGCCGTCCCGGGTGCGCGTGCACAGGTACGCCCCCGGCTGCAGCCGGCGTGGCCAGGGCAGCTGGTGCCCTGGAAAGTGGTGGATCTGAATTTCTAGGTGAAACCTCCTGACTCGTAGATCTTAGCAGCTGACTAGAGGTATCTCATCACCACCATCGGGGGCAGATCTGGGTCACAGCCACCAGCTTGCGGCCTCAGCCCAAGATGACCCAGGGCAGAGCATCCACGTCTGGTCCCGGCACCTAGGAGACAGCTGCCCCTCACCTCCGCAGGCTTTACTGGGAAAAAGGAGGCCAGATGGAAAAGTACCTCCAAGCCGAGAAAAAAGCACCAGGCAAACATGAAGATGTTAGTGGTTTTAAAAGACAAGAGCTGCAGCCTTTTAAAACCCCGCAGGCCCTCTGCCATGGCCAAAACGCTTTCTGGGGAGATTGTAAATGTTTACCCTGGTGGACTTTGTTATAAATGGACTTGGTTTTGTTTAGTTGGTTAAGCTTTTATTTGGTTTAAAAAAAAAAAAACCCACAAAAAAACTGCAAGACCATCTCAAATGTGAACACCATGTTATCCAGAAAAAACAAGCTCGGGGTAAACAGGGTGGGCAGGGAACCCACCTCCCGCTCGTGGCTTGTGGGTCTGGCCTGCAGTCCCGCCTGGGCTGCAGAACCCGTCCGCGGCCATCCCGGAACAGTCACTGCCGTTCGGGTGCCTGCTACGTGCCAAGCACCCCCTCGGCCCTTCACGGGTCCCTGTTTCTGTTGTTCCCACAGCCACACGAGGCAGGAGCTGGTACTGTGTCCCACAGCCGCCTGCCCCGAGTCCCACAGCTGCCGAGCAGTGCTGGGAGCGCTGAGCTCGAAAGGCCGCTCCCCTCCACTCGCGGAGACCCCGACCTTCCAATCCTGTGTTCCAGGGCGGTGGCTCTCCCCCTGGAGCGCGTTGTTAGAACACAGATCCCTGGGCCCAGCTGTCAGAGTATGTGATTTAGGAAGCCCGGGGAGGGCCCGAGAATTTCCATTTCTAACAAGTTCCTGGTGAGGCTGAAGCTGCTGGTCTAGGAGGGGACACACTTAGAGAACCAGCGTCCTGGGAAAGTCACGAGCTCGTTCACACCAAGGTGCGCAGGTGACTACCGAGGCTTCCTGGTGAGCTGTGGTGCTCTAACTGGGCCAGAGCTCAGGGCAGGAAGGGAAGGGTGCGTGTTGGGGGGGGCACTCCCAGCCCCGACTCATCACACCGGATCTGGGGAGGGGAGGAGGTGCAGGAAGAGCCCCGCTGCTCCCCTCGGCCCCGCTGGAGTCAGGCCACCTTACCCAGGCACGTGCGTGGCTGTGTGGGGTGGCTTTGCCCGGCCACTTGTCTCCCTGGGGCCCAGCCCCTCCTCCAAGCTTTGCTGGGGGAGGCGCCCTGGCTTGTCAGAGCAGGGGCTTGACGGCGCCGACAGCACTGAGGTGGGGGTGTCCCGAAACTCCGTGGGGCAGGGCCACAGCCAGCCTTCCAGGCCACCCAGAGGGCGACTGTTCCCTGGTGCTGCAGCTGGCCAGGCCTCGCCCAGGCAGAGAGCAGAGATGGGCCGTGTGCAGACCCCTCCTGTCCTCAGCCCGCCCCAGAGGGAAATGTCTCAGGAGTCCCTGTCTGCAGGAGCCTGTCTGCTTCGCTCCCGGGCTTTGAGGTCAACAGTCAGCCCATCCTTTGAGAAATCTGGTGGAGATGAGTCTCTGCCCCACTGAGCCCAGGGACCCTTCGTACCTTCTCCCCTCAGCACCTTCCTGAGCCCAGGGGGCTCAGCGGGATGAATCCTGTAGCTCTTAGTGCCAGCATTCTGTGGCATTAACCAGCTCTAGCTCCACACTGACGTCAAAGAGACTAAACTCGCTGCCCCAGGACCTTTGCTCGTACTGTTGTGCAGCACCCTGCCTCCCTCAGGGGCCCTGTCCTGACTGCTTCTCCTCTAGGATGTCCACCCTGTCCACCCTGGTACGCCCCTGCTGCTCTTTGCCATCATAGCACAAATCACTGTATATGATGATGCATTTAATTTCTGTGTTAGCGTCTACTGAGGACAGAGGCTTTGCTGACACATGTCGGACGGACGAGCTGGGGACAGAGGACTGTTCTTGTGGCCTGAGGAGTGTGTGGGCATTTGCTGTCTCGTGGCACCCTCTGGTGGTCATTGTGCAGACGCGCGCTCAGGAGCCAACCTTTCTCGTCCTGCAGGACTCGTCCCCCAGGGCCGGCACCAAGCCACGCCAAGGGTGGCGGGCATGAATCCGCGGAGACAGCGCTTGGTCCTCACGGAGCTCTGTGCCTCTGGGTGCTCAGGTGAGTGGGAGGGGAGCCCCCTCCGTTAGCCGGCTTCTCACATTATTAATATCGCTGTTATTATTAAATAGCTAACGTTGGTAACATTAAACATGACATCACTGTTTGCCGCCTGTGGGTCCCTGAGCAACCTCTCTGAGCCTGGCTCCCCACCTATGAAACAGAGACAGCAGAGTTAAGGGAAATCATGCACGGTAAATCCTGGCACAGGACAGACACAGGAGGGTCTCAATAAACAAGGGCTGTCACAAGGGTCTGAGGACAGGCTGATACACTGTACGGAAATGCAGCCCAGGCTCCAGCCTCCTGGGCATTGTCAGGGAATTGTGGCCTCCATCTTCCCACCTGTGAAATGGGCGCATAGGCCACCCTGCCCCCCGCCCCCAGGGATGTGGGGGGAGCCAAAGACCTGAAGTAGTTCTGGACACCAAAGTGTGCTGGAAAGAGGTCTCCAGAGAGCAGGATGGACTCCCAGGTACTCCTCCTCGGCCCCAAAGGAGAGGGCAGTTTATTCCTGGAACATTCTGGATTCGAGGAACCAGGCAAAGAGCAGGGCACAGGCCACTCTGCTCACTGGCCAGTGAGGCCTCTGGGCCCTTCTCCACCTGCCCCGAGAAAGCCAGAGCCCATCTCCCGCCCCTGCTGCGGCACCGCAGGGCCCTCCTCATGGGAAGCCGGCTCCCCACAGCCCTGCCAGGCGGCTGCTGGTGTCTGCATCAGGACATCCGGGACAGCTTCCGACAGGACAGCCAGGGAGCATGCAGGAAAACGGGGTGGGACAGAGCTGGGAGAAAACAGAGCTGACCTGGGAGTCGAAGGGAAACGCACAACGAAACCCCAGTATGCTGAGAGGGAACACGTGCAGCACTAAAGGAAAACCAGGATGCTGTTTCCCCCAAACCAGGGACCAATGAAAAGCTCTTGCAAATTACAACGACACCATCATAGCTTGAAAAAATATCCAGTAGAAGGGCTAGAAGACACTGGTAGGATGTTTTCCAGAAAACAGACAAGGAAGGAAAACTGGAGGACGGGTCTAGGTGGTCCAATGTGCAACTTGTTGGTTAGAAAAGAAAGAAAACGGGGAGAACGAGATTCCCAAAGATGGGACACAGGACACTGGCCACAACTGGACAGAGAGGGCCGCCAGGCCCCAGCACCGGGACGGGGCAACTAAGGCACCAAGTCGCATCGCTGTTAACTCTGACTAAAAAGAAGACAATAAAGGCTGCTTGAGATTTAAAAAAAAAAAAAAGCCCTGTCACATAAACAGGAGCTGGAAGAGCGTGGCTCCTCCCAGTGGCTGCTCTGGGAGGTGGAAGACGGCGGGGTGGCATGCTGAGTGACAAGTACTCCACCTGGAATCCACGGTCTAGCTGAGCCAGCAGCCACAGGCGAGGCAGGATGTGGCATTTCAGGCAGACCCAAACCTTGCAAACCTAAACACTTAACGCACCCTCCTCCAGCAACTGCCAGGAAGTCTGCTGTGCCACGAGAAGAATCCAGAAGGTATGGACCAAATGAACCCAGTGCCCCTGGAGAAGCCAGGCCTGCTCAGCAGGGGCCGGGGCGGTGGTGCGGGAGCCGCCCGCGCAGAGGTTGGTGCGGTGGAGGCTCTCAGCGGGGGCTGTGATGCGGCTGTGTCACCTCTGCCTGGGAGAAGTGGAAAACCATACAACAAATTACCGGACCCTCCTTGGTTTAGCAGCAAAACAGCCAGTCGCAATAACCCGAACTGTGCAATGAACAAAAGGCATGACGTATGTATACTGGGTGGGAAGAGGCAGTGAATCCCACAGTTAACAGGAACTCCGGAAAACCGGCGTTCTCTGGAATGCAGACATGTTGTGTCTAGAACCTTCCTCTGAAACTTCCTGGACCTCTCAGGGAGCTGCCCGGCCACAGAGCCCTTCGTCCCCTCCCGGCTCAGAGACACCCAGCTTTTGGCTCCGGAAGCGGCCCAGGTCTGCAACATCACCGCTTCCCTTGCCTTGGTCTCAGGCTGTCCGCCTAACTAGCTGGCAGGGAAGGCACAGCACGGCTTCGTAGGCAGTGGCGGGAGTTCACCCTTCCACTGGGAAAGCCAGATTTTACGGGCATCCGGCTTTTTATGTGCCGTTTCCAGGCTGTCCTTCGAGATATTTTTCTCTACTCATGTAGCCAAACCAAATTCACATACAACAGACAGGGTTTAGTCACTGCCTATTTGGGTGATATTTTCATCATGCATTTAAAGGCAAACATCATCATAATGACCCGACGTAACATCCCAGTAAGAGCAGTACAAGGAACGTCGCGGCAAAATTCCGCAGAGCCACAGACACAGGCCTGGGACTGCCGCCTGCTGCGACCCGGCTCAGGCACACACCTCCGAGCTCCAGGGCCCTTTGTTTCCGCATCTAGAATGCTGCCCTGCGCCATGTGACACAGTGTGTGCGTGGCATGCCCTGACCTGCCCATCTGGCCCAAATCTTGCCAAGAGGGCACTTTGGGTCCCTCACAGCACAGATATCATACAAATTTGTTGAATGAATTAAAATCAAGTTATAGGTACCTGACATTCTGGACTACAGAGAGATTATTAAAATTGTTATTTCAACATGCACTAAAAAAGACGATTACAGGACTCTTTGGGACAAAGCTACGTAAAACAACGTGAGTCAACTTAGAGTAAAACGTTGAAGGAACGATGGGATCTGGAGAGGCAGGTCATTTGTCATGGGCATGGAAGCACCTGGAGGTTCTAGATGCTGCGGAGGAGTGACTGGAACAGCCCGGGCTGGGCCACAAACCACAGAAAGAACCACCACCGAAAACGCGACCACACACTGATGTCCAGGAAGAACCACCAGGTCTTAGGAGACTGTTTGAGAACTGTCAACTGGTTACTTTATTTCATATAAAAGTTACATTGAAAGAAGAGGTCGAAAAGTCAAGTATACTTGATTTCACACACTTGCCAAGTCTCACAGGATTCAACCACTTCGATAATTTGCTTTTTATTGATAAACAGGATATACATGTTAAAAGCCTCACATTGAAGCTGGATACACATGTCCAACCTAGACAACAGATGTGCAAATGAATATGCAAAACAATCTCTAGAAACTGTCTCCTGGATCACCCGCACTGTGTTTTGTCCCTCTGGCTGTGACACAGTTCGTCCCCTGCAGTGACTCAGTCCCTGTCGGGGCACCCTGCAGGTTTGTTCCCTTGGCCAGGATTGCGTCTTAGCAGGTCCCTTTGCGGCTGTGCGTGAGCAGTGGCCGAGCCCTGACGGAGACAGGGCTCAGAGTAACCGAACACAAAACAGGACAGCTCGCAGGTGAGCACAAGGCAAGAAGCTCCCAGGAGGGAAACACCCACTTTCTTCAAGGAAGACCCTCAGATTTTGTCACAGATTGTTTCTTGATGCGACTGGCAAAAAATGTACAAACCAGGCAAGTTTAAGGCAAGTCCCCAAGGAGGGGAGCTGTTTGCTTTCTGGCATAATTTTAAGCTCCGCACCAAGGATCCTATTTTACCACTTGAGCTGTGGGTGGACACACACAAATGCTGACACACAATCCCGACAGGCTGCCGCCATCCTGACGTCGCGGCGTCAGTGTTGCCTGTGACCAGGCATGCGGAGTCACCCCTGCTGGGGGCTGGCCGCCCTGTGGTCCCCTCGCCTTCCCAGCCAACACCCGCCTCTCCTGCGCTGCCAGGCTGGCATGCCCGCCCGCCCCACACCCACCAGCAGCACCGGGCTGCACCGCGTATTAGGCCACCGTGAGACTTTGCTCTTCTCTTACTGAGGTGCCATTTACACACTGCTAATTTGGCTGGAACAAAAAAAAAAATTAGTTCCAAGGCCCTAATGCACCCAAGATTTTTAAAATAAAATCAAAACAGGAGGGCAACAAAGGCGCGCACAGAACGATTGTTCTTTGGATGGAGATAGTCCCCAGGTGCGATACATTCACGGTAGCCCCGCGGGGAGGCCCCGCGGCAGCTCTCCCTCTTCCCTGAAACTCGGCTTCTGAAAAATAGCACGTTTGCTGTACACGCCGACACACGGTACGCCGTCCAAACAACACTGCCAGTTTGACACACATGCACACGGCCCACACACGCACAGACACGCGCACAGACAGACTCGCTGAAAGGGTCGGAGGATGCCTCTTCCGGGCAGGGGGAGTGTCCCGGAAGCCACCTCACTGTTCAGTGCACAGATCTTTTGCAACTTCAGTGCAAAGTGTCAGAGCTAATCGAGACCAAAATGTCTTTCTACGTAAACGCCCCTGCTGCGACCGCGGGAGTGCACTAATGAATCAGAGTCGACAGAACTCCCTGGAGCGACCGGTTGGAGAATTCTAGTTCACTGGATTGACTTTTTTCCTTCATGATTGAAAAAAGCAGCTTATAAGAGGATTTTAATAACCCACGTTAATACCCCAAACAGCTTCTTCGAAAATGCGAAGTATTCTTAACAAAAATCCTAACTGTGCAGGAAGGTAATGACATTTGGCTTCGTCACGTGGCCACACACCTTTCGTTAGTGGTACGTACAGGTGAACACTGAGGACAGCCTCGTCCAGTCTGGAAAACCTGCCGTCTGTGACTGTAAGTGTATAAAACTCTGCTCGCTGCCAGCAACTGGCCTGTGTAGGTCCCACCTGCCTGCTGGTCACAGATGAGCTGTCGATACCCTTTCAGGCCCCAAATAAATGACTCAGAGTCCGTCAGAAGTTCAGCCTGATGGGAGCTCACACTGAGAACTCCGGGCCTCCTTTTCTGGGTCTCATCGGCAGGCGCCTAAATCGGAAGCCAACGAAGGGGTTCATCCAGAGGAGTGAAGGGGGCCCCCCAAAGACAGACTTCATCCCTTCCCACCGAAGCCTCCGCTCCCACGTGGGCTTCTCACTCTTCAGTCTCTCAATCTCCTGGAAGCAGAAAGAACACCAAGTAGTGGCAGCTCAAGGAACCTCCACAGACACAGGTTACACCAAGTGGTTAAAACAGGGGACACCACCGAGCTCCAGAAGCCCCGTGTTCAGGTACAGCGTGCGCTCTCCTTCCCGGCCCCTCCGTGCGCACGGCAAGGCTGCAGAGACGGCCAGGCTGTGCCCTGATCTGGGCAGCCAACCAGACACCCATGACAGGCCTCCAAGCCAGGGCACCAGCATTTTTATTCACTTATTACTGGATACAAATATTTACTGAGTGCCTGCTTTGGTGCTGCAGCGCAAGGGCATAAAGGCAGCATTCAATTCCCTGAGCTGCCGCAGGGGGCCAGGAATTTGCCTGGCTCTGTTGACTCCCCAGTCAAACTGATACTCAAACTATGCACTGTGTACATACATCAAGGAATAACAAATACAGGGAACCTGTCACAGCTTATCGGGACTGTCCGATTAATCTCCCCAGTTCACACACATGCACCTGTTATTGACATCAGGATTGCCCATTTACTCAAGCTTTGGCCGAATAACAGGCAAACACAACCGAGAGCACGGCATACCGTCTCATCATTGCATATGGAGTGGATCTGGGTGCCAAACATAACTGCGGTGAAAGTGAAAAACAGAAGACCCTCAAGGCACAGGAAGATCAACAGGATTACAGTTATTGGAGGTGAAAAATCACTGCATTCTGTGAACAAGAAAACGCTAGTTAGAACTGGACCTCAGAGCATCACGACATCCCAGACTGCAGGATGGCAGGGTGTTTAGCTCGGAGCAGAATCCTTCAGTGCAGCCCTCAGCCGGCCTCCGTGGAGGAAGGAATGCGTCCTCTCTGGATACAGGCGCATTCACTGTTCTCCAAGAAGCAGAGGAGGGCGGCCCTTGCAACAAAAATTCACACCACCGCCTCCTGGCCAGCAGTTTCAAAAGATTCTGTATCACCTAAGGTTTCTGTTGACGCTGTATTTGTGTATTAAATTGCTTATTAAAATGCAACTCAAGCCAGACAAGAAGAGTCAAGGTATCTACACTTGTGAGTAGACCTCACAGGAGGCCACTCCCCATCTGTCCCCTGGGGTGGCACAAACCTATCGGGACCTAACTGCATATCTATGGCTGGACAATTAATGCCTGTTTTTACACTTGCTTGCATTCACTCATATTAAGTAATGCCAGGGATTGCTTTGAACAGTGGAGAGCTAGCTAACCAGAAAACACACACAAGATTTGGTGGAAACAATACTAATTTCCCGGCCAAGCACAGTGGCTCATGCCCGTAATCCTAGCACTCTGGGAGGCTGAGGCGGGAGGATTGCTTGAGCTCAGGAGTTTGAGACCAGCCTGAGCAAGAGCAAGACCCCATCTCTACTAAAAATAGAAAGAAATTAGCCGGGCATGGTGGCGCATGCCTGTAGTCCCAGCTACCTGGGAGGCTGAGGCAAGAGGATCACTTGAGCCCAGGAGTTTGAGGTTGCTGTGAGCTAGGCTGACGCCACGGCACTCTAGCCAGGGCAACAGAGTGAGACTGTCTTGAAAAAAAAAAAAAAAAAAAAAATACTACTTTTCCTCCAGTCTCAAAAAATCTGCAAAATAAAAACTCAACTAGCAAAATGGCAGTGTTAGAACTTCACCATATTCTTTTCTTTAAAAATTCAATTAATTCCTGAATTAACTGCAAAGATTTCCTTCAAAATTGCAAAATAGATTCTTCCTTTAACCTTCTCCCCTTTTAACCCGACAGCATGCACTTCCAGGACTGACAGACAAAACGGGAGCTCACCAGTCCACTGCCCTCGGACGCAGGAAATGAACTGAAATCCACAGAGAATCAGAGCATGGACTGAGGACAGAGCTATGTACATCTAGAATGAGAGGAAACTGGTTAGTAACTTTTAAACAATTAAATCTTTCTAGGAGCAAAGGCTGATGAAATATTACGTTTACACGTCCGTATTATTCTTCAGAAAATAAATGAGGGAAGGAATAAATTGCAGTAGTCGATATTTGCCTACCCAAGACCATATCAGACCAAGTAAAATAATTTTATAGAAGTGTATACAACAGAGAAATAAGCTCTAACATACTTTAGGAAGATCCTATCGACAATGGCGATTTAAGGCATCTGATAGAGAATTAAACCACAGTGAACACCTAAAATAACACCAGCAACGCAAGTTACTCTATTGGGATTCCTTCCTACTGGTGGTAGCACAGTACTATAATTTGAATCCTGGAGAAACGGTTGGAAAGAAACTGGTCTGGTGTTAGAATAAATTTCCCTGCTCCAGATAAGATTCTAGTTAAAGAATTTCTAACTCAATGTAAGTCACTATAAAAATATTTTTACTTACAGTGAAGAGCACAAAAAATCTCTGATTCTTTTCTCCTACACAATTATTCACCCATGGGCAGTGATGATCCATTTTCCGAATACATCTTTTGCAAATACTGAAAAGGAGAGTTTGATTTTCAGTGTTCCGTGCTGAGGAAACCAGAGTAACAACCAAACACAACCAAGGTGGAGGAAAATTAGAATGAATATTCTGTAATAATACAGCATGTTAAAAAACATCTATAATACATACTCCCTATACTCCTTTAAAGTTTATCATTTTAATTAATTTAAATATCTTATTTCCTAAGTAGAATGGACTAACAGGTTCAGGACAAAAGTTACAGTGAGCCATACGTCACAAGTTTCAGATTCTCCCAGTAGAACTGGAGCACGCATGCCTATCAATAATGTTCCCAATTTGACAAGCTTAAAAATTCTTAGTCTATTTCAATAAAAAAAATTTGAACTTTTGCCTTCAAAGACAGAAAAATTCTTGGTATCTTCAAATTATTCATCTCAAATCATCTAACTATCTATATATACACCCATGCATAAAATCATGTTTTTACAGTTTTAATTTATTTTTCCTCAAAACATACCATATATCCAACTTTTTTTTTTTTTTTTTTGACAGTCTCGCCCTGTCGCCCTAGGTAGAGTGCTGTGGCATCATTGTAGCTTACAGCAACCTCAAACTCCCGGGCTCAAGAGATCCTCTTGCCTCAGCCTTCCGAGTTCCTGGGACTACAGGTATGCGCCACCACGCCCAGCTAATTTTTCTATTTTTAGTAGAGATGGAATCTCAATCTTGCTCAGTTGGTCTTGAACTCCTGAGCTCAAATGATCCTCCCACCTGGGCCTCCCAGTGTACTGGGATTACAGGCGTGACACACTGCGCTCGGCCTATCCAATTTTAAATAACTAATCTGCTGTCTATTCTTTTAGAAGTAGCTTGCACCACTTAATGACATCAAGCGAAACATCCATGGCTGCAGATTTCTTAACTCCAGGTGGACTTTCCATGATAGCATCGCCTTTTGCTCCCTGACTCGGGTTCTCTGCCTGACTCCTGCTGCACCCGACCTCCAAAATATCCCCACTGCATCTTTTTAGACAGATCTACTGAAGTATAATTTACATCCCATAAAATTCGCCCATTTTAAACATACTGCTCAATGATTTTTATTATATTTGCAGAATCGAGAGACTGTCACCATCTAATTTTAGAACATTCCATCGTCCACAAAAAACCTTATGCCCACAGGCAGTCACTCCCCATTCCCACCCCCGGCCCAAGACAGCCACCAGTCTTCTGTCCTGTACCATTTCCTGCTTTGTTTACTTTCCGGCCAGACTGTGTGGATACGAACCTTTTAACACTGTCACTATAGTCGTAAAGCACTCAGAACCCCCTTTATAGCTGCTTCCTCCAGCTCATCCTCACCATGTGTCCTGGCAAATCATGACCTACTAGGAGAAAGGCGCAACCACGCCCTATCAGTTTGACAGTGCAGAGATGGGTGACAACCATTTCAAGGAGTGGAGAAATATACCCAGACTGTCAAACTCCAACACCTACAAGCAACGCCCAGCCCCACCAGGAGCAAACATGCTGGTCTTGAACTCCTGAGCTCAAGTGATCCTCCCACCTCAGCCTCCCAGAGTGCTAGGATTACAGGCGTGAGCCACCGAGCCCAGCCAAGGAGCAAACACACTGAAAGTCAGGAGTCAGCAGAGCTGGGGGAAGTGGACAAAATGGAACCAGGACCAGCAGGGGAGTGTAAGGAGAGAGCCAGAGATTCTATTACTAAGTGAGCCAGATAGTCAAAGGACATACGAGTAATTAGACTATGCTTTTTTAAAAATATAATTGGTGTTTGAGGGCATGTCCAAGAGAACCTGGCATCTACACTGCAACACCACACCTGGTATGCACAAAAGCTAACACGCAATAGCCCCTCTATTTATCAGGCTGGAAGAAACCAGGAGCAGGAGTGAGGGGAAGATTCTAAGCCATCCTACTGGACTCCACACAGGATGTGCCCAAGAGATGCTGAGCACGCACATGCAGCCTGTGGCAGCCATGCCACCGCAACAGAAGCAGGTGCCCTGTCACTTCCTCTGGCTGTTGCCTGCGAGTCTCCTCAGGTAGGAAGGGATCCCGAATTCTGTCCTGTTTCTCAACTCTGGGCAAGACTCCAGGGCACTTAGCTGGCACTGGCCCTGGGCCTCAGCTCTCTACCCAGGTAGGAGAGTGACACCCTCGGCCACACGATGCTGCCCGGACTGCGCCTCCTGCTGGGGCGGGGCTGTGGTACCTGCAGTGGTGGGCGCGCTCGGGCTTGATGCAGCAGCACTTGGGACACTTATAGATCACCTCCCCCGGCTTCAGCTGCAGGCTCTCCATGTACTCCTTCGTCGCGTTTCCTTTGGGCACAGCCCCCTGCGGTACGGTAGGAATGTATTTTAGTTGGAGAGAAGGAAAAGCCAAGAATTCATCGTAGATTTTACAGGTCATCAAATAATTTATAATGCTGTGGCCACCACTTAAAGCGTATGAAAAATAACTATTGATTGGGCAGGACCAGAAGTTTTATTTTCCACAAAAAATAATGTATGTATTTAAACAAAAATACCTTATTATCCTTTTCATAAACTGCTGGATCACCTGTTCCCCAGCTTACTGTGGGACCCACCAGAGGCAAGGTGTGGCCGCACACAAGGGCACTGTCCCCAGCAGGCCAGGGCGTTTCTGTCCACACCATTTCCCTCTCACCCTTCTAAAGGGGAGGGCTCAACTGATAAGTCCCACAAGGGTTTTCCTGTTGGGGCAGGAGGGGAACAAAGCAATCTCAAAAGGACTTTATCTCGGTTGTGGAAGTTTTACAATACATTTGTCTCTTTGCCAACCTTCTCGAGAGTGTTCACAAACCTGGCACCTGCTGCCCAGACCATCAGACTCGATTTGTGTCTGGCACGAGGCAGCCCCTCGGGCGCAGAGTCCGAAGGTGTGACCATGCATTTTCCCTCGCCCCAAGTGCCGGAGGAGCCGGACAAGGAGGGTCGACAGGAAGCAGCGGAGAGCCGCATTAGGCGGCCACGAGCTGGCGGCCCGGGGCAGGGCACAAAGGCCAAGAGCCGTCCCGTGCAGTGCCGTGTCCACTTGAGACCAGACGCAGGGCAGCTGAGGCCCGCGCTGGCCGCAACAGGGAAGGCTTTGTTCTTTGTGCAGCGGAGATATGCAATGGAACCCGTGCTTGTGCGAGATTATTCTGGAAGCTGTGGCAGGGTGGAGTAAGGCAGACACACCTGCCGGGGGGGTGCTAATGCCTCAAGGAAGAGAACAAGTTCTTCTAGCCTGCTCCTCAGCCCAGGGCCTGTACTTCACGCAGAAATGCTTGAGTCTGGACCAGAGACCTGCAGAGACATCTGGAGTCCAGGGCTGCGGTGATTCTGCAGGCACCAGAAGACGGAAGGGTGGGGGCCAGAGGAAGGCCCTGGGAGATCCCGGGGGTGGAGGATGGAGCTCCTTAAAGCCATAGGCCTGTGATATCCATGTTTTAGGAAGCGCAGCGGCTGAGTATGCCGCAGAGACACAGCCCGCTGGAGTCGGGGCCCGTGAGGCAGAGCTGGCCTCAGGCAGCAGCAGGCAGGGAGGCCCCTGAGGCGATGGGAAAGTGGGGGCGGGAGGGGGCTGCCAGGCAGGCCAGGGTGTCCCCTCCCAGACCCACCACAGTCGACTTCCTCCAAACAAGGACAAGATCCTAGTGTTTCCCAACACTAAAACTGCCTCCTTAAACTTCAAACTGTTAAGGGTTTAAATTTTGTCTTTAAAAATTTAAATCAGAACAAGGAGAGCATTTTACTTAACTTACACACCACGATTTGGAGTCTTTAACCGACTTCCCTCCATGAAGCCAGGAGTCTCAGTGCTGATTATGATTTTATAAAATCCCATCATGCTGCATGTACACCCCAGGTGCTGAGTATTACCAATTTCCTCAGTAAGAGGAAATGGGCCAAACTTTAAAACTGCAAACACCTTAATTTTTGAGATATGCATGTACTTTTCCACAGTAAAAGCAAATGTGACAGGATATGGCACAATGCATTCTGGAAAGCAGACACCCCAGTGCTATCCATTTTTTGATCACTTACGATCTGTTAACTGAGGAAAGATGTTTCCAAGGGGGAGCCAAGCACTCATTAGGTGATCCTTAAGGACTAGAGATCCTGCATGGGATTTCAGGCACTTTCTGGTTCCAGGAGTTCCTCAGTTCTGCTCAGAAGCCTGGGCAGACAGCACAGCTCTTCAAGGGCACGGCCTCTGCGGGGCTCCCAGCCCACTCACCTGAGGCCTGCAGTCTGTCACCTGCGTTTGCACTCTGTGCCTTGCGAGGCGGGGCTCAGCAGAAGCAGAAGCACCACGCGGGAGGGGCGGCCCCTGCACGAGGTCACCGCACACGGAGGGCCTTGCCAGGAAATGCCCGCCAACAGGGCCGCAGGGGCCACCCGTTTGCTCTGTATTCATGGGGGCTGTGCGTCCTTCCACCAAAACCAGCCTTCCAGGTAACGGAGCACATTTCTCAAGTTCACGTTTTAACCGTTTTCAAGGGGAGGTTTTTCTAAACGTATCTTGCATGTTTCTCACCCCCGTCGCCCACGGGACCGGCTGCAGGCACCAGGCCGCGGGACGCCTGTGCGAGTGCCCCAATCGCTGCCCCTGCACACACCCCACCTCGCCTGCCGCCCCGCAGGGAAAGTGCTCTCCACCACCTCGGACTCCGGGAAGTCGGGCTCTGCAGAGCAAGCTTTCTGTGCTTGCTTTTTGCATCTCTTTCCTTGCTGACCGCCCCGGCACTCTGGAACCCCAGGACCGAACCAAGGGGCAGTTGAGAATGAGCACCTGTAGCATGAGCAGATCCACCCACTAATTTACAGGAACACTGGGGATGCGGAGCACATGAAAACCAGGACAGGACAAAGGGCCATGTGTCTTCAATTTACAAAATCCCAAGGAAAAAGAGAAATTGCAGGGGCCACAGGGATTAATTAAAAGACATACTAAGAGATATATAAACCAATCGCAATGGATCTTTATCTGGGTCCTGATTCAAACAAAAGAATGAAAATTTGAACTCTAACTGGATAGGTGATATTAAATATTAAATTGCTTTACATGAGCTACTGATACTGAGATTATATTTTTTTAAAAGAGCCCTTTAAAAAGATACAAATATTTACAGATGAAACATGAGTGAGATTTAATCAAATCACCTGGGGGGGAAGAACGTGGGCAAGGACTCCGACACCAGACCGACTGTGAGGTGGTGACAGGGGCTGTTACCGTGCGGTCTTTTCTGTCTACTGAGCATGTGTGACATGTTCCGTGAGAAGCTAATCAAAAAAGTGGGGGCTCTGGAGACGATCTGGCTCCGGTCTCGGCTCGCCTCTCGCTAGCCGCCAGGTCTCACGTTCTCATGGGGACACTCCGCCTTGTTAGCACTGCCGTGAGGGGCAACAACAGGACACTTCTGGCAGAGCACCTGCGCCAGCAGCAGCAGCTGTGTGGAGGGCACCCTTCGTGAGGCACCGCAAGCATCTACGCAGGAGGCTCGGGCACATAAAGTGGTGCGGGATTTAAGACTGCGGGCTCTGGGGTAGCAGGTGGCCTTCTCTCACTCGCTCAGTGCCCTTCCACAATTATACGTTCCCCACGTGTTTCGAAAGGTTAAGATTAGTCAGTCTCATCTTCCCACGGTGGGACTCGTTACTATCCATAAAATGCCATGGACCCCATCACCCTCTCGCTCAAAGTGCCGATGACTTTCCTCAAATAACAAAGCAAACGCAAGCCAACCCCAGCGAGGACCCCCTGGTCCTGTTGGTTTAGGAAAATGACACAAAGTCCCACTGGAGAGTGCGCCCCATGTCCTCAACTGCCCACCCAGGGGCAGTGTGATGGTTCTAGTTCAGTCCAGACTAGACCCTGGCATGGTCAAGACGTGATCTGCAGAAAGAAAGCAACTCCCCACTGAGAGGACGGAGAGGGGACATCTGACCCTGCTGGGCCACACGTGGTCTCTCCTTCAGAGCTGTGGGTCTGGAGCTTACCGACTCCAACTGCATCCGGTCTGTGGAGCTACCCTTCTTCACGAGGTGGCAGGGACAGCCAGGATGCTGAGTGCACCTGTCCGTCTCTCCCCTCGGTGCACCTTCCTGACAGCTTCCACATCCCACCCCCAGCCTGCCAGGGGGCCAGAGGCACCCCTGCCCTTGGGTTCTCAGTTTTATTTATGCCGACGCCCCGTGGTTTCTTTAACTTGCCACCAGAATCCTAACACGTGGTGTGGCTGAAACAGTGACATCCAAATGGACAAAGAACTCAGACATTCCTCCAAAGACAACATACAAATGGCCAATAAGCACATGAAATGATGTTCAACATCATTAGTTCTTAGGGAAATGCAGATAAAAACCACAATGAGATACCACGGCACAAAGGATGGACAATAACAAGTGTTGACAAAGACATGGATGCTGCCCGTGGGAATGTAAAGTGGTGCGGCCACTCTGGAGAACCGCGGGGCAGTTCCACAAAAGATTCACACTGAGTGCCATGTGTCCCAGCGACTCCAGTCCTGGGTATGGACCCAAGAGAAATGAACCACCATCCACACAAAAACGTACAGGTGAACCTTCAGAGCAGCATTATTCACAACAGCCAAGAAGTGGAAACGGCGCAACGCCCAACTGATGATGGCCACGAACAAAATGTGGTCTGTCCACACCACGGACACCACTCAGCCACAGAAAGGAGTAAGTACTGCTACACGTGCAGTGGGAACCTGAAAAACACACGCTCGATGCAAGAGGCCAGACACAAACGGCCACGTGTTACACAATTCCATTCACATGAAATGTCTGGAACAGGCAAATCCCTAGAGAAGAAAAGCAGACTAGGGCTGTGGGCACCGGGGGGTGACGGTAAGGGTGTGAGGTTTCCTTCTGAGGTGATAAAAATGTCCTGAAACTGACTGTGGGGATGGTTGCACAACGCTGTGAACGTACTAAAACCACTGAACCACGCACTTTACAAGGACGGATTCTGTGGCATGTGGATTAAACCTCAGCAAAACAACCCTGACATCCAAGATGTCAAGCTTCCCTCTGCCCCGTCCCTTGAGGCGCGTCATTCAAGGTCCTCTGCGGGTGGGACAAGCAACAGAAACGCGCCCACGCCAGGGGCAGCGGCGGCGCCCCGCACACCTTCTGCCCCACCTCCTCGCCTCCCTCGGCACTCGGGCGTCCTGAAGTCCTGGGGCCTTTCCCCCACCCCAGGAGGAAAGGGGTGGGGACGGCAGCTGGTCTGCGGAGAGGCTGGAGCCCAAATGCAGAGGAGGAAGGGCCAAGTGCACCTATGAGCAGAAACAGACTCTGCCGAGGGAAGCCTTGGCCTGGCTGACCCTCCCCCCGCGTCCCCACCCCGCTCTCACAAGCAAGCAGCTTTGCGTGGACGTGGCCTCGCCACACAACTGCCCGTGGAGGATGGATTGGCCCAGTTTTCACTGTCCAGGAAGATAGTCGATAGTAACTGGGCTTTTCCAACAGTGAGATATTCTAGCAGAAATCACTGATCTGGACCCTGTCCCTGTCCCTGTCCCTGGGCACAATCTAAGCACCCGACTGCGAGGTGTTTCTGCTGCAGGCAAGGAAGGAGAGAGGATGGAGACACCGGGGATCAGCGCAGGGCTTGGCAGGAGAGGGATCCTTTTGCTGTGTAGAAGGAGATAAGGAGACGACCCTTAAAAAATCTCTGAAGGCACAAACCCAGTGGGGAGGAGACTTGGTTGTAGTCAAAGACTCCAAGATCGGGTCAGACTACAGAACCAATGGCAGACTTTGCTTCCAAGTCTGTCCCCAGGGTACCGCTTGCCAACTGCCCACTGGGCGGGGTCTATAATACTGTCCTATTCCCAGGGACAGACTGCCTGAGACCCCTACTAGTCAAATAGGAGACAAAGTAAATAACGTATGTCAAAACCCCACGTGGCAAATTCAGACATCACATAAGTTAGATAAATCCACCGACAAACCACATTACGTGAGGCTGATCAGTATCAGTTCATTCTCAAAAAAGAGTCCTAATCTTACATATAAAGCTATGATTGGAGTTTAAATTCATACATCAGGAGCCCCTGTACCAGTGGTTTAAAACCATTGTTTTAAAGCAGTGAAAAGAACTTTTTTCCAATAAAACCCCATAAGGACCACTAACACCGGGCTGCGCACACCTGCGGCCCCCGGGCATCTCCTCCAAGCTCTGGGGGGAGCCTGGAACTGTCTGGCGGTGACTGACGGCTGAGCTGCAAGGGTCTGTGCAATCGGCCCCAATGCCCTTCCCGAACCAGGAGACGTCTCAGAACTCAGAGAAGCGGCCTTAAACCCGCTGTGGAAGCCGAACCAGGTGGGCCTCGATACGGCGGGAACTAAGAGCAGTGCACTGTGGTACGTCTGACCTACCTCCACAGATGAGCCCAACACACCTTTCTGGTTTCCACACACCTGTCACTTCCCTCCCGGTGCACTGTACCTGCAGTCTACGTTGCCTGGCTTCCACGGAAGTGGAACAGCCCCCACCTGGTGACAGCAGGAATGACGGAATCCTCCCTCTCTGCCTTGAAAAATGCTACCAGCCTGAATCCAGGCATCGACAGAAACCTGGGGTTATATGACCAGAGGCCGCGGGCAGTCTGCGGCGGCGCGGGGCACACTCACGGGGTCGGTGAGCATGGTCCTCAGGTGGGACGAGAGGGCGAGCACAGCCAGGCAGTTGAAGACGACCCCGTTGACCACGGAGTACCAGAAGTCTTTGGAAGGCAGCAGCATGACAAACGTCACCACGAAGTCTGCGTAGACGACCAGAAGCCACGTCATCACGGCGCAGATCATGCCGCAGCCGTCACGGATGAACCAGACCCTGTCTGCCATGTCGGCCTCGGAGGAAGAGGAGGAGGATGAAGAGTCATAATTGTCGTTTTCGCTCAGGAGAGGATGATGCTCAACGTCCCGGAGCCTGTGTCCTGATGGCTGCATGATTTCCCCGACACACCCTAGAGAGGGGTCGACACAGAGCTGGTGAGGCTCACGGGGAACTCACACACTCGCACACACGCTCACGAGACACCTCAGACGTGAGGGCTACGGTTTGCCCCCGGCCATTTTACAACGTCAGTCTAAATACACACGGCAGAAAAGAACATGAAAACTTGCCTAGTTAAGATTCGAATTTTTAAACCTTTCACCTGATGACTGTTTCACCGTCTACCACCCAGGAAGTCCCACAGCACAGGCTATGCCCCCACATACCTTGTCACCTGTGGCCGGCCACAGCCACACGCAAACCAGGACAGCGAGAAGCCCAGCTGGAAGCAAAGTCCCAGCACCCAGGCTCCTGCAGGGTACAGGGACCCTGCCGTGCCGCCACTGCACCCACCCCACCGAGCCACGTCTGCGCTCTGGCCAGCAGCTCACCTCACAGCGTTCCCGGGCACAGACGTACCGAGCGGCACAAGGAAGGAACGGTGAGCGGACGGGTGGCCTCCACTCATTCCTACCCCGCTCGCACGCGCTGAGCTCCGAGCTCCCACCCGCACTTGTGTGACCATGTGTTTGCAGCAGGCTCCCGCTTTAACCTCTACGTTTCCTGACTCTATGCTCTCCTTCTAGAATGCCGCGTCACCTCGATTTTAATCTTTTTAAAGTCTCCTTCATTAATCCATTCTTTTTTAAGCTATTCTTTGGATACCTTTCCCCTATTTCCTATACCACCTGACCTCCAAGAACAACAGGGTCCAAAGAAACTAAAGAAAACGTTGCATTTTTCCTGGTAACTGTTTTGACGGCTGCTTTAGATTTACCACCTTCTCTTCTCGGTGTCTGATAGAAGAGTGGTGACGCGCGTGACAACAGAGAGCGAGGGAGAGGAGTCCCGGTTGACTGTGCCTTCCCTTTCCCACAGGGGAGAAAACACGGACAAGCATTTCAACAGCTGACCAGAAGCTCTGCTCGTCTCTTAGGCAGACAGACAGATGGGGTGCGGAGAACGTGGCTTTTCGAGTGGGAAAAAGGAGGAGTGGTAAGAATGCTCTCAACTGATTAACTGCAGTTTTTCAAACTTGGGCGTGACCTTTTTCTTCCTTAAATGCAACTGGAACATGGCAATTATGAAAACATTTAATAAATGAACTTGCTGATGAGAGTTCACACCCTAGATACTATGTAGAATTCCCTCTCAATACAAAAATACTGACAGGTACAAGAGAAAAATGAAATTGTTTTCCAAAGTCAGTAAAATAGCCCTACTCTTGAATCAGACAACATTGGCTTTAAAAAATGTTTAAGTGAAATAGAAGAAATTAAAGAGCAAAAGAATTTGGATGGGCCCTCACCCAGCGCTCTTTCAGCTAGCATTTGCGGAACTCTTCCAGATCCGTGTGCTCAGCCCCTACAAACACCCGAGCGGAATCTATCGCCTCTGCATGAGCCCCGCCGAAAAGGGAGTTCTCCGTCCTCTGAGGAGCACTTGGAAAAGGGGTCTCTAAACATCAGACGTGACTATCTGCAGACTGAGGCTGAAACTGCTTCTGCCTGTAACACTTGGAAAGCCTGGTTCTGTCAGGGAGCTGAGAAAGTATCTGGAGGTTGCTCGGCCTCCCCCGAATTCTCGGGCACACTCATCAGCTCTCCGTCCGGTTACTCACCACTTTCCACCTCGGAGAAGTTTGGCACATCCGCCTGCCTGGGGTCAGCCCTGCTAGGGAGGCGCTGGGTCTCCGCCCCGTGCTCCCGCTCCGTCGTGCCTGCCTGCTGCCTGGCACACAGCAAGGACGGGCTTGTTCAAAGGCAGACGCAACAAAAAGACAGTGGTCCTTCACTCAGATTCAAATAGCCTCCTAGTAATTTCCACGTAAGTTTCTTAGTGAATCACAACTGTGGGCCCAAGTACCTCAAGGCCTTAAGCTGGAAAATTCCTCTGACCAGAACCACTTCCTTTATGGTTACTTCTCAAGTAGCACGCGTTCGTGAGAAAGGGGTGCTTGCTTACTAAGCAGTAAGTTAACAAGCTACAGTCCTGTGAGAGCACATTTGTGCAGTCCGAGTTCTACACAGAAAGCAAGGTCCTGCAAGTTTCCTAAAGGCACCAGCCAACACCTGAGCCAGTTCAGCTCGGCCTTCCTGGTCCAGGTTGTGGTGAGAATTGCCATGGTGACGTGCCTTCACCCTGGGGGTGCAGACGGCAGGTGCACTGGTGTAAGGACAGTAGCCACAGAGACACCAAGCCCTGGTCATGGCAGGACATTCCTAGACATGCACACTAGTGATGGATAATGCTGGAGTGCTTTAGTGACAAATCTGTAAGACCCACTAGAAGTCAATAGGAAAATAGTCTGAGATCCAGAAATCACTTATTTTCAAGAAAGCAGTCAATGAACACAGCAAGGTCAGCCTGGCAGACCGAGTTCTCCGCAGTCAAGTGCAGGGCATCTGCTGCGTCACTGTATCCACACTTCATTAATGTGACCGGAAGGAGGGAGGAAATGAAGAAGCCGTCCCTTCCCCGGAGCCTAATCTGAAAATGCTGGGAACAGGAGAGCAAACGGCAGGCAATTTGAGCTGCGATACTGACATGTGCATGCTCGCCAGGAGTGAGGACGCAGTCTCACCCTGCACTAAACACCGCATCACTTCTGACCTCACACTCGCAAAGCTCGTCTCTGGGAGGATCTGAAAGCACTAAGCACCGGCTGTCAGACTGACGTCGCATCATCTCTCTTCTCCTTTAATGGCCAGTGTCATTTTCCCTAAATTTTTGAAGCCGACCTCTTTATCTTCATGTTAAATAAAGTCCTGTTTCCCAGAACACTAAAAGCAACACCACAGATCTTCATTAGTTAAGGGGACAAGCACACAAGAAGAAACTTTCCACTGCCTTGACACTTGGGTGTTCCCCTCATTTCGTCACACTGGCCAGTAACTTCCCAGTTCAGTTCACTGGACGCTCCCCCAAAGACGCACCGTGCTTTCAATAAGCACGTGCGATAAGCGAACCACACACAGCAGGTGAAGAGATTTACTTGTCGCCGTCAACCTTTGTGCCGCTGCTTCCATGTTTTACCGCACATGTATATTTTCCACACTTGTATATTTTCAAAACTATACAAGTTAGTGTCAGCTGTGAGAACAGAAACATTGATTAAACAGCTGATTAAAGATTATTCACTCTTACCTCACAGATTATTTCTAAACATCACTTGAACATTTTGCGCCTTTTCTTCAGGATCTTAAGGTGCATACTGTCCTATGTGATAGGATCTGAAAGATAACAAAATCTCATTAGAAAAGTTATTTATGATAGAAAAGTACATAATACATCTTAGGGTATGATTAATTTTTAGAGTATACGTAAGCAACAGAACATTTCACACATAAAGTTCTATCGTTCAGAGCTATTCTTTTTTTTTTTTTTCCCACAGTATTTGTTAATGGTTTATTTATCAAGAGAAACTATTCCTCAGCCCACATAGTCATCGCTCAGGAACACAGGTCGGTGACAAACTTCTATGTGAATCAACCCAAAGAAATTCTTTTATGTTCCAAAATCCCTTTGCACTCTGAAAGATGCCAGCCTTCCTCATCTCCTCAAAATCTTTCATAGAATCATAATTTCTGTAGAAATCTGCATATGCCTTCTTTCTTGGTTCAGCCACACCAAACTTATACAAAGCTGCAACCCCCAGGGATACGATGAATGCTCCAACAATAGGAATCCGCAGACGCCTGGCCAGGAGGCCACACATCTGAGGTTTTGGCAAAGCGCTGGAAGCCGTGGTAGTTACTGTCCTTGATGGGGATGCCAACCTCAGCGCGTCCTTCCTGGCTGACGGAGAAATGAACAGCCTATTCAGGACTATTCTTAACTATGAAATCATTGCTCTACTAAGTTTTGCTCTTCTGAGACTGACTGACAATCCTGGAAATTGAGTAATTTATTTTAAATGTGTCCATTCTGCCCTTCTGCTCTTTTAGCCTCAGTGTTAATACAAATCCAAAAGCCCAAATCCCTCCAGAAAGATCCCGGGGATAATCCAGACCAAATCTGGCTGGCCTGCAGCTCCGCCATCAATAAACGGGTTTACTAGACACATTAAAGGAATTCCAGAAACGCTGGGAGACAGCCCGAGAGGCAGGAGGTGTGGATGGAACTGCAGGCCCTGCTGCGAGGGGGAGAGGGAGCGAGGACGGGAAGGAAGACGCGGCAGCCAAGGGAGGGCTCCCGCGGACAGCAGAGAGCCCAGCGCTCTTCTCCCACGTGGCTTCCAGAAGCCCGGCAGGTGGGAAAGTAGACAAATCCTCTCTTGAAGCACTAACATGGCCCAAGAGAAAGGTCTAAAGGCATCAAGATGCAGGGGAAGCCCAACGAAAAGGTCAGATTCGCTGCCACGCTTCCCCAAGGCCAGGGCCACCAAGGGACACCCTATCGGAGGTTCTAAATGCTTGTCACAGCTCTGCCATAAAAATGAAGAAAGCCCAACATGTCTCATGAAAGACGGGGCCCACGAAAGCAACGGGGGGGGGGGGGGGAAGGAATTCAGAAGAGACGCGATGTGTGGAGAAACTTCAACAAGGCACACAACTCTAATATTCTGAAAAATAAGAGAAAAGATTGTATCTGTGAAACAAAAAGAGGAACCTTCTGAGAACTTCCTATGAAAAAATAAAAACACGATGCTAGAATTTTAAAAATAGTACTGGACAAGTGAGTGTAGAAATCTCCCTTAAAGGAGAACTACAGGACAAAGAGGAAGCCCTAAGGAGAGAATATAAAATGAAACGAGAGGCCGGGCATGGTGGCGCATGCCTGTAGTCCCAGCTACTCGGGAGGCTGAGGCAGAAGGATTGCTTGAGCCCAGGAGTTTGAGGTTGCTGTGAGCTAGGCTGACGCCACGGCACTCTAGCCCGGGCAACAGAGTGAGACTCTGTCTCAAAAAAAAAAAAAAAAATCAAATGAGAGGGTCAGGCCAGGGTGTCCACCTTCCACACAACAGAGCGCTGGCAAAGTGGCTCCGGGAGAGCAAGGCGGGCACAGCGACCTCCCGATGGCAGACCTCTGGCTTCCGTTTGGCTGGCTGGCTCCATGGCACCTGATGGCCTGTCCGGTTGTTTGTATGCAACACACTTCCAAAGTTTTTCTGCTTACGTAAACCCTCCGTTGCTGTGTGTTGTGTGAAACGGAGAGCCTGACTATACACCAGCAGGCTGGTGTTGGGAGGGCACCGGGGATGGGGCCTGGCGGGGATCAAGAGGTGGGCAGGAGTCTCCCTGGCTTCTGCCGTCGAATGTATTCTGGGCGCCTCCTGATAACCCAGAAGCCCTGTCTCCATGCGGCCACCGTGAGATGGGGTGGCCTCCGGGCTCGCTGGACCATCTTCTGTCCCACGCCTTCAGCAAACACTGACACACCAATGGTTGCCCCACATATCCCCAGCTCTGGGCTCCTTCTGAGCTTTTTAGTAACAGGTGTGGCCAGGAATCCCAAGCTGCTTAAACTAATGGAGGTGACTTTCTAAGTATAGTATTTATAAATAATAACTTTACTCAAATATCTATGCAACTGCCAACAATTTTAAATGCTTAATAATATTTTGAACTATTTTCCAATGAGCTTATCTTAGCAAAGTTATAAAATCTAAAACTGCTTTGCAAAACACGGGACTGCCAACTACAGGTCTACAGCAGAATTTCTAGAATGAGACCAAAGCCCTATTACTTTTATAATTTTTTAAAAGTAACCAACACAACAACCACTGTGGAAAGCGGTCTGGCACTTTCTCAAAGATAAACAAACACCTACCCCATGACTCAATGATTCCACTTATAGATATTTAACCAAGAAAAAAAATATGAACACAAAAACTTGTACAAAACTGTTCATAGTAGCTTTATTCGTAATATCCCCAAACTAGAAACAACTCAAATATACATCAATAGGAGATAAATAAATAGTGGTATATTCATACAATGGCATACTTCTGCGCAAAGAGCAAAGTATTACTGATACAAGCACCAACATGGATAAACCTCAAAAATACGCTAAGTGAAAGAAGCCAGATACAGAAGACTTTATACAGTGTGGGTCCACCCGTACGACACTCTAAACCAGGCAAACTAACTTATTTTGAAAGAAATCGGAAGAGGGGTTTGAGCACAAGGGAAAATGACTGAGAGGCCCGAGGTTACGTTCTGAGTTGATGGACATGCCCAGATGTTGAGAGGGAAGTAGGTTACGCGGGTATATGCATTTGTCAAAACAAAATTCAATGAGCTGTTTTTAAAAACCCAATGAACTATATACTTAAAATTGTGCATTTCATTGTATATCAATTATGCCTCAATAAAAATTTGAGTAGGAAAAAAAATACCCAACACAGGTACACACAGGTATGAAAGTGAAAGGATGTAGCAAAAGGCAAGTCCTAGCTAGCTGCTAAGACAGCTTTCTTCCTGTGTAAACTGCATTCATGAGTCAAGACCCTGTCTTGGATTTACTTTTATCTGTAACTTCAAGCAAGCATCGGAAGATCTTCTCCTGACTTTTTTCCTTGACTATCAACAGATGTATTTCTCATAAACACACTGAAAACAAATAAGTAAACAAAAAGTATAGTATTCTTTGGTGATCAGTTACTACAAAAAAGAATCAAGATGTATTTAATAATTATTTTTATTATTGCAATACTAAAAATGTCTACCCGAGTCTGATATTCATAATTTATATTAAAACGCTGTTTAAAGTCGTCATTGCTTTACTGTTTATACACCCTCTGAGGACCTATAAAAAACAGAAATAAGCGAATCTCTGTTTCAAGCACAGAAGAATTACACAAAGTAAAATCAAACACTGCTGTGAGAGATCTATCTAATTCAGACACGGGGTGTCCAAGCACACACTCTCCGCGAGGGCCACAGCCCGGCTTCAGCCACAGGAGCTCACCAACCAGCCAAATGGGAATCAAGCCTTGTAAACAATGTGCTAAGTGCTGTCCCCAAATCAGGAGCAAAGTGTGACAAGCGAGAGGGATGACAACAGCTAATTCTGTCTGGAGGAACCAGGAAAGTGTCAATAAAGATGACAGCATGAGTGGGCCGTGTGGGCCAGCAAGGTATGGGCGATAAGGGAGAACAGTAGTGTGAGACAGTGCCCAGGGGCAGGAGAGGAGATACAGCGTGCTAGAGGGTTGGGGTCCTCTAAAACAGTACTGAGACTGCCACTCCAAGGAGTCTGGAATTCTGGACTTCACTCTGCCAGAATGGGGAGCACCAAACCTTAGGTAAATGGACAGATGGTTTAAAAGGTAATTGGTGGGCCCAGCACGGTGGCTTGTGCCTGCAATCCCAGCTATGCAGGAGGCCAAGGCAGAAGGATTGCTTGAAGCCAGGAGTTCAGGACCAGATAGGGCAACAGAGTGAAACTCACTCTCTAAAAAAATGAAAAAAATCCTCAACTTTGTTCTGAAGTCAAAAAAAAAAAAAAAAAAAAAAAAAGAAAAATGAAAAAATTTAGCCGAGATACTTAAACCTGGCAGGGGAGATACCATGATCACAAAGGTGGTTTTCCCAGGGCGAGGCGTATCCATTGCACTCTGGGTGTGCTGAACCCCTTTTCAATTAATTAATTAATTTATAATAATAACATTAAATTTAAAAATAAAATAAAACTTAGCTGGGAACAGTGGCACATGCCTGTGGTCCCAGCTACTCAGGAGGCTTGAGCCCAGGAGTTCAAGGCTGCAGTGAGCTATGATGGTGTCACTGCACTCCAGCCTGGGTGACTGAGCTCTGTCTCAAAAAGAGGGGAAAGAAAAAAAAAAAGGAGGTAAAAGGTAACTGGCAACAAAATGAGACGAGGCTGGCAGGAGGAGGGCTGGCGCCCAGGAGCTGACTGCCTCCCATGACACAGAGCAGAGCTGACGGGGCCGGGGCTACGAGGGGACAGGGCCTGAAGACGCTGGGGCCACTGCGAGAAGCAACATGGTGACAAACAGGAGCCCTGGGAAGCACGTCTGCCCTGGATCAACACTCTTCGGGAACGTGGGAGCTGCAGACCTGGACAGTGCCGAGACTGAGACTCCCGAATTTTGAGGTACCTGCAGGGTAAGCAGAGCTGCCAGGCGAAGTGGGAAGGGATGAGCACACCCAAGGGACAGCAGAGACCCTGGGGGACAGACACTACAGCAAGGAAGCTGGCCAGGGCATTGACGGAAGGTGGGGGGAGCGAGCCAGGAAGGCGGGAGCTGCCAGCCACCCAGACAAATCAGCAGGAGAGGCCAACAGGGTCGTCTCGGACCTCTACCGGCAGTTTCAGCAACGAGCCTGGGAGAGCGAGTGCTGAGAACGTGAGAGAAGCAAATTTTTTAAACTGCAGTTAAATGATGCACATCTGTAGCTAAAGAGAAAAGTGGAGGAAAATCCTTTGTTTAATTTCCCCTCTCATGTATTATCTCACTTAATGTTTACGGCAATCCTTAAATTCTTGGTCTCTCCATTTTACAGATTTGCTCCTTTGGACCCATGGCATTTAAGTACCACCCAAGGGGACAACGAGTAGCCCTGTGACTTCATGCCAGTCCCATCAGGATGCATTTTGGTATGACCATGCCACACTTAAAAAGCCTAGGATAGCCCCCAAAATGGATTTTATAGAAACAGAATGAAGACTAATCTGCCTGGTGAAGCCAGTTACGCTATTAGACTAACAGCATGTCAACTAAGAGGCCCCAACACACTGGTTCCCATTTCTTTCTAATTTTGTAAGTATCTGAACTTTTCTTGTAACTACAAGAGCAACACAGGTTCACTGCAGGTTTCCGTTTTTAAAGAACGAATGTGCAGGTGTGCACACCCAGGGAATGAAGCCGCAGAGAAGGCAAGGCAAAAGGTGAAAGAGAAAGAAAACCATTAGGCGATGAAAAGACAAGCCACAGACTAGGAGAAAATACTTGTAAATCATACATCTGATAACGAACTCATATCTGGAATACATAAAGAAGTTTTAAAACTCAGCAATAAGAAAACAAAAACAATTTAAAAAATAGGCAAAAGATCTGAGCAGACGCCTCACTAACGAGGTTACACAGATGGACAATACGCCAATGGGAAGACACTAGCGTCATATGCCATTAGGGCTGCTACTTGGGAGGCTGAGGTGGGAGGATTTCTTGAGCCCAGGAGTTTGAGGCCAGCTTGGGCAATACAGCGAGACTCCCATCTCTTAAAAAAACAAACAAACAAACTGACCAGCATCAACTGCTGGCAAAGCTGTTGAACCGAAACGCTCACTCATTCTGGTGGGAATGCAGAACGGGACAGCCACCTTGGCAGCTTTTATAAAGCTAAACATAGTCCTACCGCACAGTCTAGCAGTCACACTCCTACCCCGCACAGGAATGTTCAAAGCAGCTTTATTCACATGCACTCAACACGTGTCCTTCAATAGGTGAATGGGTAAACTGTGGTTCACCCTTACAATTTGGCAATGAAGAGAAATGAGCTATCAACAAACAGCATGGATGAATCCTAAAAGCATTCTGTTA
>RJWJ010019377.1:0-30367 GCA_004363605.1 Indri indri | reverse complement strand
GCCAACATCATACTGAATGGGGAAAAATTGAAAGCATTCCCACTTAGAACTGGAACCAGACAAGGTTGCTCACTATCTCCACTTCTGTTCAACATAGTGCTGGAAGTCCTGGCCACAGCAATCAGGCAAGAGAGTGGAATTAAAGGCATACAAATGGGAACAGAAGAGATCAAACTCTCACTATTTGCTGATGATATGATATTATATCTAGAAAACCCCAAGGATTCAACCAAGAGGCTACTGGAACTGATAAATGAATTCAGTAAAGTTTCAGGATACAAAATCAATACACACAAGTCAGAGGCTTTCATATATGCCAACAGCAGTCATACCGAGAACCAAATCAAAGACTCAATTCCCTTCACAATAGCAACAAAGAAAATAAAGTACCTAGGAATACATTTAACTGAGGAGGTAAAAGACCTGTACAGGGAGAACTATGAGTGAGACATTGAGGAAGGAAATAGCAGAAGATGTAAACAGGTGGAAAACCATACCATGCTCATGGGTCGGCAGAATCAACATTGTTAAAATGTCTATACTACCCAAAGTGATCTACAGATTTAATGCAATCCCTATTAAAATACCAACATCATTCTTCACAAATGTAGAAAAATTAATTTTACGCTTCGTATGGAACCAGAGAAGACCCCGCATAGCAAAAACAATTCTAGGCAATAAAAACAAAATGGGAGGCATCAACTTACCAGACTTCAAACTCTATTACAAAGCTGTAATATTAAAATCAGCTTGGTACTGGCACAAAAACAGAGCCATTGACCAGTGGAACAGAACTGAGAACATGGATTGATTGCTTTTAAACATTCATTCCTTTATTCTTCCAACAAATACAGGCAAACCCCATTTTATTGCACTTTGCTCTATTGTGCTTTGCAGATATTGCTTTTTTTTTTTTTTAACAAAATAAAGGTTTATAGGAAGCTTGTGTCAAGCAAGTCTGTTGGTGCCATTTTTCTAACGGCATGTGATCCCTTAGTGTTTCTGTGTCACATTTTGGTAATTCTTGCAATACTTTAAACTTTTTCATTATTATTATATCTATTATGGTGATCAATGATCACTGATCTTCCATATTACTATTGTAGGTTTTTGGGTGCCACAGACCGTGCCCATGTAAGATGGCAAACGTAACCGATAAATGTTGCGTGTGTCTGACTGCTCCTTGACTAGCTGTTGCCCTATCTCTCTTCCTCTCCTTAGGCTTCTCTATTCCCTGAGACAGGAAAATATTGAAATTAAGCCAATTAATAACCCTGCAGTGGCATCTAAGTGTTCGCGTGAAAGGAAGAGTCATGCGCCTGTCACCTTAAATCAAAAGCTAGAAATGATTAAGATTAGTGAGGAAGGCATGGCAAAAGCTGAGATAGGCCAAAAGCTAGGCCCCTTGTGCCAAACAGTTAGCTGAGTTGTGTATGCAAAGAAAAAGTTCTTGAAGGAAATTGAAAGTGCTATGCTAGTGAACACACAAATGGTGAGAAAGTGAAACAGGCTTATTGCTGATATGGAGAAAGTTTTAGTGGATAGATCAAATCAGCCGCAACATTTCTTTAAACCAAAGCCTGATCCAGAGCAATGCTTTTCAATTCCACGAAGGCTGGGAGAGGTGAGGAAGCTGCAGAACAAAAGTTTGAAGCTGGCAAGATTGGTTCATGAGGTTTAGGGAAAGAAGTTTCTTCCATAACATAAAAGTGCAAGGTGAAGTGGCAAATTCTAATGCAGAAGCTGCAGCACATTGCCCAGAAGATCTAGCTATTAATAAGATCATTGATGAAGGTGGCTACGCTAAACAAAAGATTTTCCATGTAGATGAAACAGCCTTATATTGGAAGAAGATGCCATCTAGGATTTTCCTAGCTAAATAGGAGAAGTCAATGCCTGAATCTCTTTAGAGCCTAATGCAGCTGGTGATTTTAAGTTGCAACCAGTGCAATTGATCATTCCAAAAATCCTAGGGCCCTTAAGAATTATGTTAAATCTTCTCTGCCTATGCTCTATAAATAGAACAACAAAGTTTGGATGATAGTATTAATATTAATACATACGTTTACAGCATGGTTTCCTGAATATTTTAAGCCCATTGTTGAGACCTACCACTTAGGAAAAAAGATTCCTTTCAAAAGATTACTGCTCATTGACAATGCACCTGGTCACCCAAGATCGCTAATGGAGATGTACAAGGTGATTAATGTTGTTTTCATGCCTGTTAACACAGTATCTATTCTGCAGCCCATGGATCAAGGAATAATTTCAACTTTCGAATCTTATTATTTAAGAAATAACATTTTGTAAGGCTATAGCCACCACACGTAGTGATTCCTCTGATGGATCTGGGCAAAGTAAATTGAAAACCTTCTGGAAAGGATTTACCACCCAGATGCCATTAAGAACATATTTTGAACTTTATAAAAAATGCAATAATATAGTACACACTCTTTTGGGTCTGGTTTCTTTCATTGACCATTATGTCTGAGATTCATCCACAGTGTTGCATGAATTCCTTCTTTTCTAATGTAAACAGGATACTATAAATTTCCCTTTACATAGTACTTTCAGTACATTCCCCCCTCTCCAATTTTAATGTATACTATTTTCATTATTTTTCAGTTCAAAACACTTTCTAGTTTCCCTTATGAATGCCCCTTTACCCTGTGGTATTAAAGTCTTCAAATATGATTATGGATTTCTTCCTTTCTTTAGTTCTGATGGAGTTTTGTTCATGTATTTTGAAACTCTCTTGTTAGGTTTTTTGCATTTAGGATTGTTTTGTCTTCCTGGCTAATTTTGCCATTTTATCATTAAGATTTTATGTTTTATCCTCTCAAAATATTCTTATTACTATTAATATTCCTGGTTACTTGACCAACTAGCTTTTTACATGGTATATCTTGTTTTCTTTGTTTTCTGTACTTTTACTTTTAACCTATCTGCAACTCTGGTGCACATAGTTGGGACTTGCTCTTTTTTTTTGGTGATACAGGGTCTTGGTCTCTTGTCCAGGCTAGAGTGCAGGGGTGCCATCATAGCTCACTGCAACCTTGAACTCCTGGGCTCAAGCGATCCTTCTGCCCCAGCCTCCTGGGTAGCTGGGACTACAGGTGCACACCACTACGTTCAGCTAATTTTTCTACTCTTTTGTAGAGGCAGGGTCTCACTATGTTGCCTAGGCTGGTCTCGAACTCCTGGTCTCAAACAACCCTCCTGCCTTGACCTCCCAAAGTGCTGGGTTTACAGGCATGAGCCAATGAGCCCAGCAAGGCCTTGTTCTTTCTTTCAGTCTGACAACCTCTGCTTTTTAGTTAGATATAAAAGTTTAGTTCATTTATACTTTATGTAATTATTGATATTATTGGATTTGTCTTATTTGCTTTTTCTCTGTTTTTTGTTTCTTTTGTACCTTCTTTTGGGTTATTAGAATATGCTTTAGTGTATCATTTAATTTCTTTACAGGCTTTTAATCTACATTCAATTTTTTTTTTCTGTTGTTGTTTCAGGAATTACAATAAGCATTCCTAAGTGTGCAATGTATCTAAAGTTAACTTAGTATGTGAAGTACCATTTCACCTAAAATATAAGAACTTTACAACAGTGTAATTCTACCACCGACCTTCATTCTTTGTGGTATTATCATAGATTTTACTTCTATATGTGTTATAAACCTCATAATAAAATGTTATTTTTGTTTTGTTTTTCTTTAAGACAACCGTCTTCTAAAGAAATTAATATAAAAAAGATAGCACTCTTCCTTCCTTTCTATAGACTTCAGTTTCCATTTGTTATCATTTCTCTTCAGCCTGACCTCTTTTAGTTTGTTTATTTATTTATGCCTTGTGGGTCTGGTAGCAATGTCTTCTCTCAGCTTCTGTTTATCTAAAAATATTTTTATTTTACCTTCATTCTTGAAGGATAATTTTGCTGGCTTTGGGATTTTTAGTTAACAGCTTATTTTTTTCTCTTAGCACTTTAAGGATCTAATTTCATTGTCTTCTGGTCTTGATGTTTCTGGTGAAATGTCAGCCAGCATTTGTATCTTGTTCCTGTATATAACTGAGTCATTTTTCTCTGCTGCCTTCAAGACTTTACTCATTATGTTTGATTTTTGGTATACTATACAGTGTGATAAGTTAATGATGTTCCTAGATGCATTTTTAAATACTTATTCTCTTGGCATTTGCTGAGATTTTTGAATATTCTGACTATATTTAGAAAATTTTTAACAATTATTTCTTCAAAATTTTACCTGCCCTATTCTCTTTACATTTCCTTCTGGAACTTAAATGACATCTAGGTTAGATTGCTTATGATTGTTACTGTGTCTCTTTTTCTGTTTGTTTCTAATCTATAATTTGTCTATAAGTTCATTAATGTTTTCTTCTTTAGTTTCCAATCTGCCATTAACCTTACCCAGTGACTGTTTTATTTCATATATTGTATTTTTACTTCCAGGATTTTCATTAGGTCCTTTTTTATACTTTCCATTTCTCTCTGAAATTCTTCATTTATGCACCAATTATGTCCATGTTTTCTTTTAAGTCTTTGAATATATCTGTAATAGCTGTTTTAAATCCCTTGGCTGCTAATTGCACTATCTAGTTCGTTACTGTTTCTTTTGACTAATCGTTTTCTTTTCAGTCTCATTTTTCTCCCTCTTCATGTGTCTAGTAATTTTTTATTGTGTGCTGGACATTGTGATTACATATTTGTCTGATTTTCATAAATTTCTTTATTATAATTTACTATAGTTCTATTCATGTAGTAGGTACTATAAAAATAACAAGTGGTTTGAATCAATTAAATTTGTATCAAGAAACAATTATTAAAGAAATGAAAAGGAGATAATGATATACTACACAGGGCAACCTCCAGTGATTTGATCTTTTGTATTCTAACTTATAAGCAATGACTACAACACTGATTTCTTTGTATCAGAAGAGCTACACAAGGCCATCTTCCAGCCACAAGAAAGAGAAAAATGCATTTTTGTTATAGAATCTTGAAATGTAAACATTGTTTCTCAAAAGGTTTTAATCTCTACGGCTTAATTATATTAGTACCATTTCCTGTTCTATATCTACATTAAGTTACTGATATTAACAATTTAAAGACAAAAAAGTGTAACTTTACAGTAATGATAATTGATATGGTTTTGTTGGAATGGTCATTTTATTTTATAATTTGGGGAAAATGACATTGTTTGCTTCTTCCAAAGTTATCTTTTATTTGCCTGTGCAATATTTCCCCATTGGTGATGCTCTTTTTTCTTTGCTGTTTATATGTTTAGAAAACTCTGGGCCTTTTAATCTCTAATTGCATCAATAATGAAAGACCTAGTAAAACTCCTAGGTGTTTTCCCCATTGTCCTAATCTTTCTTGTTTTAGCATTCTTTTTTCTGTCATGGCCGTGCATGTCTTAATTTGGGGTAATAGTGGCTACAGAAGTCTGAACTGTTGCTTTAGGAAGTGTGTTCTTTCCTGCTGAAGTCCTTGTATCTTTATGTGATTCCTTGGGTTTTCTTAATTGGGCTTTCTCAAAGCCTAAAGGTATTTATTTTATATGAATGTTTATTTAAAACACATTTGTTTTAAATAATATATTTAAAATACAATACTACATCACCAATTTAAAATTTATTCAGCATTCCAACTAACAAATGCTTTTCAAGTTCAGTTTTATTGTTTGTATATACACAGTGTGATTGTGGTGTGTCAGACATCAGCCACTTTGTAAAAGGGGCATTTTGGGACACCAGAGCCTTCTTGGCATATCTGTAATCACGTTAGACAAACATTTCATGGTTCTGTTAATTGTAATATCCAGAGTCCCACAGTACATTTCTGTAAGCCTAGTGTCTTTCATTAAGATGGCTGACTGCAGAGGTTATTGGCAGACCCCAAAAGTTACCTCAGCATCTTTCCCCAGCAAATTCTTTGGCAATAAGGGGAATGCCCTTAGGTTGTTGATTTTTCACCAAGGATCTCGTGGTGTCGGGATTTGCCAACTATTATTAAATTTTTGAAGTAAAACTTGAATCTGGTGGCAACCCAGAAAGTAGGCAACTCAGAAGAAAATTTTCAACCTCAGTTAAGTCTGTTAATAAAGAACCTGATATGCACACAGATGAATTAATTCTCATCTTTCCTATGTTCAGATTAGTTTGTGATGTAGGTTTTCATAATGCACGTAGCTCTAAGCACATGCCTTTAGTATGATAATTATAATTTCTTCCAGTTAAAAATTCTGTCATGACTAACAACTTTAGGATAGTTCTTTTTGTTGGTTAATAATACTAACAGGATAGAGTAACAATGATAAGAGTAACAGACACCATTATGGAAAATGTATTAAGTACAGGCAGTGGCATAAGTGCTTCGCAGACATTATTTCCTTTAGCCTTCTCCCTGCAGTCCTTTAGGATGGATACTGTTATCTCTGTTTTACACATGGAGAAACTGGAGATTCTGAGGCCCAGTGATGGGCCCAGGCACATACAACAGTGGGTGGAGGAGCTGGAATTCACATCCAAGTCTGTCTGGCTCCAAAAAACAGTAAACTGTTGCCTCTTAGGACTGCAGGTTGTAACATTGACCTTAATTTGCACTGAACAAAATCTTAGAAAGAAAGAAATTTAAGATGAAATTTATCATGGATAATTTGAAAGGCCTATCAAATAATTCAAAAAGAAATTTTCTAGAATGGTAAATTCTGACCCAGAAATGTATGAAATAATAACATGTCTTAATAAGATATAATGATTTAGTAAAAATGATTAAACACTGTTTTATTGATATTATTACAAGCATATAAGGGAGACGGTCTCTCATTTGGCAATTGGATCTATTCTCTACACAGCAACCAATGTGACCTTTTAAAACACAAATTTGGTCAAGTTACTTAGTTGTTTACATTTATGCTTTGCTCACACTTAGAATTTAATATAAACTCCCATGCGCCTTGCAAAGCTCTGCACAACCTGCCCAAGATTATAAAGCAGATCGGCAAACACTTCCTACCTTTTCCCCTGGTGTCTGCTATGCTCCTGTCTCGTTCTCTTCTGTTTTTGGAGCCATCCAATGGGATTTTTTCTTCATTTTTCTGTCTCCTCCAGCAAAATATAAGCTCCATGAGCACACACACCTGACATCTAGTAGGATGTCCATAATGTTTGTTAGAATCAGTTGCCACCCACAATGGTGATACAATTACTAAGAACCACAGCTAATTGGTTATCATCAGAATTGCGAACTGTCAGTAATTTGTGAAGTTGTCATCCGTTTATTTCAATTAGAAAAAGCCGATTATTTCTTAAAATACTTATGGCTTAACGAGAGCTGATTCAATTATTGCTGTAAAATTCAAACACATTTTCATATACTAATAGCAACCTAGTAGTGAAACAATTGGCTTTTGTTGTTGCTTATATTAAATTCATGAATTAGCTAATTTTCTTCATCTAAATGATATTTTTCTGCCACTTAATATGCAGTTATAAATATGACTGTACTAATTATGATCAAGATAATTGAATAATTATATTTAATGGTATATTAAATTAATATTTATCAGTTATTTTATTAAACAGATATATGCTTACAAAAAAACTATCTTTAAAATTGGAAAGGAAAAAAAATTGAAAGGGGAACATGCTCTTACAAATCAGGTTTCCACTGTTGGGCAGGTTCCCACCTGCCTTCGCAGCCCCTGTACTCAGAGCTACAAACACAGTATGTCTGTGGCAGGGACAGTCTCCGAAAATACAGGTAGGCATTTGGAGGCATAATCAGCTTCTAAGAACAAGTGTTTCCATTAAAAAAGTGTATATTTTGAGGTCTTGAATCTGTGTGTCTACCAGAAAGTGTACTTCTAACATTATCATCTCCTTGGAATACCTTTTCAAGCCGTAAGAGTCAGCCTTTCATGGAAAATGATCTGACATTCCACTTGCCCATAGCAAAATAAAACAACAACAGCAAAAACAAACAACTGGGAAAAAATAAAACAAAATAGATTTTCTCATGCTAGTAGTCATTATTGGAGGAAAAATAGTAATTGTCCTTTTTGGAGTGTCGGCATTAGTAGCCAGGGGCCCTAAAGTTTGGCTAATCAACTGTGTGACCCTGGGCAAGACATGTGTCTTTCAGATTTCATGTTATCCCAGGTAAATGAGAGGTTGGGACTGATTTGATTTTTCTTTCCTGATGTAGAATTAGCTAAACCTTAAGGTTGTGATTTTTTACAGGGAAAGGATAGCAACTATTTTTCTATAGGTTCTGTGATCATTCTTTTAGGAAATCCAGAAATTTCTACAGACATAGCATTGTCCTAAGGGAAAGACAATATCTGAGAAGAAATTCTCTCTCTTCTCCCCCTGGTCCCCATAGATATAAACTTCCTACATTAAAACTGAAACAGGGATATTTCAAGGAAAGATTGATTGGATCATTCACAACCCCTGTAAATAATTTCATCATTTTAGATTATAAGGGTTCTTTTGAGTAATATAAAAGGACTTTTTTTTCTTTTGTAATTTTAAGAACTTAACTTGGGAACTGACATGACTTGTTTTACTCCTGATGTTAGGTTGCTGTATAATTAAAGACATTCAGAACCAAAATAAACCTTTGGTTTGACTTATTTGGAAGTGATTATGTCCTGCATATCAATATTCGTAATCTATCCTTCTTCCTCAAAGGTTTTAGGTAGCTGAGAACAGTCACCATGAAACATTTCTTTTCTATATTTTAAAGCCTTTTGTTATCTTATTCTGCATGAGATTGGCTGAAATGTAGAGGTTATTCTGATTAAGAGGAGGAAGACTGGGGTGGGGACGAAGGAGGAATTAGTTTCATAGCAATATTTTCTGAAACCCGGGTCAAGAAGAACGAGCCACAACACAGGTCGTTCTGGCTTTTGTCTGCTCAGAATGCCTCTTCGATTGCAAGGAAACAAAAGAGGCTTCATTATGTCTGCTTGTGTTTGCTGATTAACTTCTGGATGAGTTAGATATTAGCTGTGGGGAGATGTCTTCTGAAGACAGAGAGATACAGATTTGAATCCTGCCTTTTTTTTTCTTACTAGTGGTGAGACGGGGGCATATTTCTTAGCCTTTTCACGTCTTAGCTTCTTTATCTGTGTAATTAGGAGGTGACTCCCTATGGTGTGTCAAGCTTCCACGCATGAAGTATTTAGAACACTTCGGGTACATGAGATGATCCTAGTTTAGGGTAACTGGTATTATTATTGTGATCATTATTTTGACCCATACCCTTGAAATACAAAGAAGTGGATCACACTTATGATTGCATGTTTAGTCTCTGCCTCCTTTGTGGACTGTGGCCTCTGTACGGCAGGGACCACATCTGTTTTCAGCACTGTCGGCAGAGTTTAAGCATATAGCTGGCACTCAACAAATATGTGAAGAAGGACGGAATGGCTAAAGGAAAAAAATGAAGGATCATCTCAAGAGTTAGATACCCACTGGGATGAGGGTTAACGCATCATTTGCCAAAGGGAAAAAGCGAGGATGCTGCTAGCAGAATTGGTAATGACTTCCGCGTAGGAGGGCTGCCCCACCTCGGAACCTGAGCCATTTCAAGCCTCTTTGGATCCTGGTGGGCCATAGGATTGGGTGTTCTGTGTCTGCAGAGGGGCTGTGCTCAAACCGCTTTGGTTACTCTTGTACACTCCTGGGTAGGGGTGGCAGAGAGTGAGACGCCTCTACCTAAGCAGGCATAGAGAAAACTTCCTTGCACAACCAGCCAGTTGTGGCGCACTAGGCAAGCTGGCTGCTCTGGTTTGTGTCTTTGTTGTTTTAAACAGATCGCTTTACATATCAGAAGAGAAACAGAAACAAGAGACTGCTGCTAGGACACATTTTATATTCCTCTTCTAATTTCATTAATGGCTTCGAAGGAAATCTCTCTCGTAATTGACTTAAGTGTTCTGTCTTCATTATTAAATACCAGCCATTTATTACATCCTACGCTTTTTGGCTCTGTGTGCCAAGTTTTTCTGGGACCTTCTGAATTAAAAGTGACATTTAACTGTAGGGCAGGTGGTCTGTGAACATGCTCTTCCATATAAATTTCCAGGAGTATCTCCACAGTCTTAGAAATATTTTAGCAGTTACAGATGTCTGGAGTCTGGGGCTTTATGCATTCAGCTTTGAAAGACAGCATTAACGATCAGGTTAAAATCAGCAACATTCTCTTTGGTTCAATGTCATCTACATGAGACTTTATAGATCTCATAGGCCCCAACATCCACTGTCAGTCATATCCCTGCCACACCCACATCCAGTCTGGGGTCACTGTTTGAAAGGAGTTACAGAACCTTGGCTCAAAATCGCAAGGTGTGCCTTAAACTGTAGACTTATAGGTGAGGTGGCATTTTGGGGCTAAGACTATCGAGTTTAATCTTCATGTCAATCGGGGGTAGGAACATGGAGGGGAGTGTTAGGTCCTATTGTTGCCCCTACTTCATGAATGACAAAGGTGACACTCAGAGAAGTTAAATAAATTACCCAAAGCCACACGGGAGAAAGTGGCAGACCTAGGATCAGAAATTAACCAGATTTTATTCCATGAGCATTGCTCACACATCAGGCTTTCCAGAAAGCAGCCTTTGCTTATGAATACTTATTTACCAGGTTTTTCTTTGATCTGGTATGGATGGGTGATTGGACAGTGTGATGAATTTGGAAAACAGTCTATCAAAGGTACAGGTTGCATTCAGGTGAGTCAGGAAGGTGGTGTTTCTATTTTTTGCTCTGTTGGGTTACAGCATTGTGTCCTGCAGAATTCTATGCTATTGTTCCTCTGTTCCTAAAGTCACCCCTTACAATATGCATGATGCTCTTTCCTGGGGGCTTTGCTCTTAGATGAAGCAGGAAGCACCTATGGTCAGACGAGGGTGCAATGAATGGGTTTACAGCGTCTGGTGGGGACATGTCTGTAATGGGCAGCATTTTTATACCAAGGGCCCTGGGTACTTCATATTAGAAGACAGATCTTTCCTCAGGTGAATGTCTTTGTTTGCTTGCTTGTTGTTTTCCTGGACCTACCTGCAAAGGAAAGATTCTAGAATATTTTCCCTGAGACTTGGGACAGTGAGCAGGGAGCCAGCAATAGTGGAGGTGTCTGATACGGTGAGTCAGACACACGGTGCTCTCTTTCGTTTCCTTCCTTTGCCGTTGTTTCTGTTACCTTTAAAGTTTAATAGACTAATGAGGGGGAAAAACAGAGCAGATGACACCCACTCCTGAGCCGGGAGGGCCTTGGGGTCCCTTGCCAGTGTCTGTGGATGGGATTCAAGTTGTCGATGTGCTGTGTATCCGTCCAGCATGGCAGCATCCAGCTCCAGATTTGAAAAGTTCCCCTGGTCTGTCGGGTGGGGTGGGGGTATGCTGTTGGCATATTTGCTCTTCTGGGAGATGTAACTGTTTCCTGCTGCGCTGTTATCGTATTGAGGGTTGGGAACCAGAGCACGTTGGTGATAAGAATTTAATGAATACATATGAGAAGAGGAGATTCAAGCCACTGAGCAGTGTATTGCCCTAGGCCACTTCACATTTCAGGATGGTGAGATATTTAAGGGTTTCAGATGATCATGGAAAAATAGATGTGTGAGGGGTGTTGGGTGAGAGCTATGTCTTTACCTGTGTTTCCAAACAGCAGGCGGACGGTCCGCCATGCTGAGATCCTTATGAATCACCTATCAGTTTTGTCCATGGTCTTTGTTTTTATAATTCACTTATGGCTTTAAAAAATATGATTTGGCCTGCCCTTGTGCTCATTATTCCATGTGGCAGAGAGGACGTGCTTTTAATTTATTCTTTGCTTCTAATCGTAATGTCTGCATGTCAGGGTTCACTGGTTAAAGCGAGAAAGAGCCCTGCTTTTGTAAAGCAATTAATTGAACCTGGTAATGATTATTGCCTGCAATCCCCTGGGGTTGTGCGGTCCCCATGATCCATCCCTCCTGGTGGCTTCCAGCAGCTAGTGTGCTGTGACACTGAAGATTTTCCGAAAGGTAACAGCAATAGCAGGTTGGAGTTCATGTACCGTAGACCCCAATTGCAGTAATATTACTAACCTTTTCTGAATTTGTATCAGAAAAAGTGCTAGGGAGTGCTAGGGATTTCTGGAGAGAATATTTCCAATTTCCAAATGAAATATTCCAAAAGACTATTTCCAATTTTGAAATGTTTAAGAATATTTTTGCAGTACAAATAACAGACAAAGGACTAGTATCTAGGATATAGAAAGAACCCCATCCATGTTAATAACAAATAATAAAATAAAAACTCCTCAATATCAATCTACTGCAAAGAAGCAGTAGAAAAATGGGCAAAAGATACGAAGAGTCGGTTGACAAGAGTGGAATTACATGAACAAAGAAAAGATGCTCAATCGTACTAGCCATCAGGGAAAAGTAAATTAAAGCAGCACCATTGTTACCAATCAGTTGGCAAAATGATAATACTAATGATGATGATAATATCAAATGTTGGTGAGGGCCTGGGGAAATGGGGCTCTTGCTGGTGTGTTCACACTGCAGGTCAGTTTTGCGGAAGCTTTTAAAACTGAAAATGTGTAGACCGTATGGACCAGCAACTCTACACCTTGCAATCTGCTTGCAGAAACACTAGCACATGTGCACCAGAATGCAGCATTGTTGGATTTAGCAAAAATCTACAAACTGCCTGGAAGTCTGACTGTGGGAGAGGCCGTGGCATGTCCATGGAATGGGACTCCAGGCAGTAGCTAAAAGCAATGAAGCAGATCTTCAGGTAATGGCCGGGACAGCGCCCAGAGCGTATCGTTAACTTCAAAAGGCACAGGCAGGATTCAGAATGATTTGTACGATATGATAGAATACAAGGTAAAAAGGCAAGTGATCTTATATATTTTGTGTGAATATCTGTATCTCTCTGTTATTACAGAAGAAAATGTCAGTTGGCAACGCGTGGGGAGGGCCTGAACTTAGCAGTATGTCAAAGGGGACATGAGCCTTATCTGAGATGCTCAGCTTTTTATAAGGACATTCCTTAGGATAATCAAAATTGAATTAAGAAAAAATTTTAAGCAGAAAAAAAAGAAATGAATTAGAGGGTAAATATTCATCAGTACCTGCAACTTGTGTACAGTAGCCTCAGAGGGAAGCCAGAGATCAGAGCCACTGACAGCCGAGTGCTTGCAACTGCTCATTTTCATTCTCTTATTGGGCCTCAGGATCCTGCCTCCCTGGGGGGCTCTGGTAAAGATCAAGTGAGAGCGCATGTGTCTTTCTCTCCCTGGCATCCTCAGCCCCTAGTACAGTGCCTGGCATAGAGTGGCGCTGACTGAATGTGCTCTGGATGGGTACTGAGCTTGGAGAGCAGAGGGCATGTGCAGTGCTGTGCTGACTCAGGCCGCGGCCCTGCTGGTGATGGATTAGTGCTATCTGCCGTAGAGTCAGAGGTGCCCCCTGGCTTCTGATTCCAGACAGTGGACTCTGTCACAGGTCCTGGTTTTAAATAAGCCTCCCTTGCCTTCCTGAGCAGAAATCCCTTAGCCTGTGTCAGAGTGGGGCTTCTAGCCCTCCCAGTCTGGGGCTTTTTTCTGACCTGCCTGGGACATCAGGAGCCAGGCCCACTTCGCAGGTCTGGGACCTGCCCGGGAGCACAGGCCCCATGCTTGGAAGGGCTCCATCCTTGGCTTAATGTTCTCCTGTTGCCATCTTGAAATTCTCAGTAATTGTTGAACAAAGCGCCCTGTATTTTCATTCTGCGCTGGGCCCTATGGATTATGTCAGCGGTCTTGGTCAGAGCGATGCTTGGGGCCTCCCCTTGGCCAGGCTGTAAGGAGAGTCTGGAGCCCCTGGGCTCTGGCACCATCGAAAGCAGAGGGCTCTGATGTTGAGGTGACAAAAGGAGCCCTTTATGACAGCATGGACTTTCATGTTTTTCAAAGGAGGCCATGGAATCTGTGTTTTTGCCCTGAAGGCAACAACCACTTCCTGCTTTTGTGCCTGGATGTACATTAGCTGATCACGGTTCCTGATGGGCCCAGCCTCTCTGAAGGAGGGCTTTGCTGCCTGACTCCTGGAGACGATGAGGCTTTCATCTTGCTGGTGGATGACTCTGCTTTGCATTTCCAGTTAGATTCTGGGTACAGAGGGAGCCAGGAGCTGGGGTGGGCTCTGCACTCTGGGGATGGAGCGAGTGTCCAGGGGGCAGCTCCTGGTCCATCGTGGTGCACAGCGCTTGGACTTCTGCTCGCCCACACAGCCTCTGCTTACCCTTTTCATTCTCTCCCGCATCTGGGCGTCCTCCACATCCCCCATCCCTGCATCCCAGACTGCCTTGTGCACAGAGCCGGCCCTGGGGGCACAGGAAAAGGAGAGCACGAGTACCCACAGCTGTTTTTCGCCTCCTTTAAGCAGCCTCAGCTAATGAAGGGACGTGGGCGTAGAAGTGAGAGAGATCTCATTTCAAAGGCCAGGTGGCCATTTAATAGCTGGACAAGTTCTCAGGCAAGTGTTGACTCCTCTGATCCGCGGGTTCAGGATTAAATGGGAGAGGAATCTAAAGCACCAGGCTTAGAGTTGTTTAAGCTTCTTCCACTCTGCTGTTCTTCTCCTTTTCTGGAATTTTCCACAGTATCCCTGTCACCCCTCTCCCAACCTCAGCTCTACCCCACCTGAACATCTCTGAGCATACCAGGAATGGCCAAGGTAGAGTGGGTTTGAGTTTTCCTCTGAGATGTAGATAAATCAGTGTACTCACCTCTCCCTCATTATCCATTTTTGTGGGTGCCCCAGAACTTCTGAGTGTCCAGGCACTGAGCTGCAAACAACTCTGAGGCACCAGGCCCTGGGTCAGGTCCCAAGGCTGGAGAAGGGACTAGTCCCACCTGTGAGCATCCACAGTTCTGCCTTGTAAACCAGCAGAGAGTGAGGCCTTTGGGAGGCCTGGTCAGTACGTGATCTTCTGCCCTTCTGCAGTCCTGGATGGGGTGTGGACAGATGGGCTCTTGGGTATCCCAGCTTTGATCAGTGCGGTTAGGATATCCCTAGCCTCCAAGACCTCAGCCACCTGCAGGGTATGTTGGAAGTTGATTGGTTTCAATGAGAGTTGGGCTGTTTCTCCTGGTCATGCTGTTCAATTTAATGACTCTAACCCAGGTGTGTGTCCTGGATAACTTTTCAGACAGATGTCAATCTCTGCTTATAGTCGTTAAGAGAAGAGTTGAGGGGCTTCTCTGTTTCATAGATTTACTTTTTAGAGAGAGCTGGTAGACACGTTTTTATTTGTATTCTAAAGATACAAGATGTTTGCAAAGTTTATTTCAGGCACCAAACTCTAATTTGAAATATGTTTGTTTTTAAGAATGCCATAACATACAATAATTTTTATAGCTCCAAATGATTTTGTTGTACTTCAGCCTTCCATCTTTGTTATAAATTGCACTTTCTGGATCTGTCATAATATTTGCCTTTCCACTCCTTTTCATAGGTTGGAATATTTTGGAATCAATTACACGATGCTTTTGTTTCTCATATTAAATATACCACCAATTCTTTCCTTAAATATTTTGAATATTGAAAATAATTTCTTAGGTGACATTAATTATGATGCACTTCCCTGCAGAGCTGTTCTTTCCTGGCAATATTAATGATAGTGTGTTAGCATTCCTGACTGGCTCTGTCATTAATCCGTCACAAATACCAGCCCCAATTAATGTGCAGAAGTGAAATCAGTTGAGGAGTGAAATCTGTGCGCCACAAGTAGAGGAGAGATGCTGTGTCTGTCCCCAAGGAACAACCGAATTTGTCAGCTGTCACATCTGAATTCTTAATCATTCTCTTTGTGTAAAAATGCATTCTTTTTTTCTCCATTTTACAAAATAATTTGTACCACAGTTGGCAGTGATGTCGGTTTACAAATTTTGTCCTTTGATTTCTTTCCATTCCGTTAAATCAGAAAATCCTTTCTGGATTCACAGATACGGTGCCGTGCAGCTGCGTATTAACGTGTCTGCTTGTGCCGTCTCTACATGTATGTCTTCCTTTACTCTTGTTTTCCTTTCTCTCTCACTCTCCCTCCCGTCTTTCCTCTCCTTCTCCTTCCCGCCTCGCCTCCCCTCCTTTCTTTATGTCCAGTGTCCCCTTTCTGTGTTTGGCAGTGTTTTATCAGAAGGCAGCCTGAGACTGTTTACTTGGGTATGTCCTGTACTCAGCCCAGGAGGAACCGGAAATGCTCTCCTCCTGGTTGTTTGGCACCATGGAGTGCCAGAAAGCCCTGCACGTGTAGATTAGCCACACATATCTGTTGACTAATAACATTTTTCATGAAAGATGATTTTCAAAATATGTTAGCAGAGAGCAGATTTTAAATGAGCAAACATCGTGGACGCATGTGCTTCTTGGTTCTTCCATCCAGAAAATAGCCATTGATTTGGTTGTTTAAGATGTGAATTGTGGGGCCTTCTACATGCTTAGCATTGTGCTTGGTGTGGGCTTGAGTTAGGGATCCGGGATTATTCATCTTCAAATCAAGGTAATTTTGAAAATGAAAGCGGAGCCATTGATAATTACTCTTGGACAACAGTTGTTAGGACTACCCTAGGCAAATGGTAGGATCTCCAGATAAAATATAAGACACCTAGTTAAATTTGAAATTTAAATTTAATTGTGTGTCCTGTGTTTTTATTTGTGGAATCTGGCAACCCTCTTTGTTTGTAGTTACAAACACATGGGACATGCTCCTTGCCAGTGCAGAGCTTATATGAAAAGTTTAGTAACTGTAACTCCAGGTTACTGACCTCAGGCACTGATTATTTAATATGTTACAACCCTGGGAGGTCGGTGGTGCTTTTGCACTTCACAGTGGAGGATTAACAGGTTAATAACATCCCCAAAGTCAGACAGCCTGGCCCTGGGTGGGGGAAGGAGGAGTCAGCACCGGGGACCGCCAGTCCAGCCACCTGCAAAGCCCTGCTTCTTCCCCACCATGTCCTCCTGCCACCAGACCCCAGCACTGTGTCAGCAACGAGCTGCTTTTTCAGGTTTTCAAGAGATCCTGCAGGAAAGTTAAGAGCCCTTAAGGTTACTTCTCCACTGCTGGATTTTCCAGGCAGCAGGAGGCAGCCAGCTGTTTTCACTGTATCAAACCCAAAACATGTCACGCAGCAAAAATGTCAAGTCATTTTGAAAAATGTCTGAAGCATAATGTGCTTGACAGGGGTGAAATAGCATTGGCCATAGTCACGTAATTACTACCTCAGTGTTTGTTTACCGTGCAGCTCTTTCTTCTTCCACTTGAATTAAATCAATCTGCGCAACAACGTGGCTTTATAAAACCCAGGTCTCAGCGTGCGTACAACAGTTAGACTTTCTCAGGTTCTTTGTAAGCGTGATCCTTGCCAGGTTGACTAAGCAACTTAACAGTTTCTCCTATATTCGTATCTTCAGACTAAACTCAGACAGACTTATTGAATTAAAGTAAATGAAGGTCACCTATTTTTTCTGCAAACAATAAATGTTAAGACAGGGTGAGGCGCTGAGGTCGGGGATCTGATTTGAGTTTAAGCCGCAGTCAGACACCATAACATTGCCATCCACTAGATGTCGCCGACGATTCACACCAGTGCAGCTGTGAGCCCATTTATGGATGTTTTTTAAAAAGTTCTGAAAAATGTCAGGCCAGAGTTAAAAATCTGGAACTTCCACGTATTTTTCTTTTTAGCTTTTGATTTTTAATATCTACTTTATGTTCGTCCAAATGTGCCTTGTTTCCCCTCTCAATGATCTCTTTCTACCTTTCTAAATTTAGCAAATAACAGGTTAAGGAGGGTAACAAAGTCTGTCTTATTTAAACCATCTTGCTCTTTGTGTATGTTGCTTTTTTCCCTTGATTTTTGGTAAAACTCCGCAGACTTCATTTCCTTGATGAATTTGGTTAGTCTGTATTAACATAACTTATCTAGTTACTTTAGATTTCCTACATCCGGTAAAGTTGGTTTTCCTTTTACCGATTTATGTTTGCTTTGCTTTGAGAAAGGAAAAAAAAATCCGTCTTTACCATTGGGAATTTGCCCCTGTCAGGAGGAGGGATCCCTTGCCTGTTGTAGTCCAAGCAGGGTGAATCTTTCGACAGCCATTCTGGCTTAAAGACTCAAGCCTTTGAAACGCTCATGGAGGAAGATGGGATGGTTTGGTGTGGAGGTTATGAAGCCAGTCCTCTCTGGTATACAGAATAAATTCTTGGTTGGGCAAAAAACAACAAAAGCAGAAAGACTGGCAGCTGCTATAGATTTCCACTCTTAATGAGCTACATTTTTTTTCCCCCAGAGCATGGCTAATATGGGATGGGATCCTCAAATTTAAAAAAGGAATGTTAAAAGGGAGTAAGGTTAGGTTTAATCAACTTAAAAAAAATCATAAAACTAATTTTCAGAAAAGCTTGAGATCCATGGAAAGTTCTCTTGTAAATATTATAATGACAAGCAGTTTTTCCTTTCCTTTCCTTGGGTATTTTTTTTGCTTTGTTTTGTTTCTCGGGCTTTTTTTTTTCCCCCCCGTTAAAGAGAAGTCTCCTAGTTTTCAAATAGCAAACCCCCTGAGGGATTTGGGGCTTGGGTAGGTAAGAGTCTCTGTGTTAGATTTTGACTTGGGTCTAGAATCCAGATCCTGTCTCCACAGAAGAGCTGTGGTGTTGCCGTACCCTCTTGAGAGTCATCTTACACTCTCAGCTGCGGCTGAGATTTCAGTAAGAGTTGAAAGAGACTGGTATATTTCCTGGGATTACACCTTGGTGATGCTCTGTGGACAACTGCATAGTGAATGGCATTTTGCCGAACTCTGCTCAACTCCCATACCTACCCTTGGTACCCAGCAATACGAAGGCCCCTATAATGTGAAGTAATCTTTTGCCATGGACTTTTCTTGGATGTTGGAATAGCATTCACTTGAGGTAATTTTTAAATAGTCTTCTATGGATTTCATTATATTGCAGAAAATGTAACATCCATGAAATAAGAATAATGTAATCATAAGGGGGTTAGATTTCCCAGTCACTGGGAAAAAAAGGCCCAAATTCCCTGATTATAATCTCACATTCTGTTTAGAGTATTAGGAAATGAATGCTGTATAAATGTCTACATGACTGTACTGTGGATGGAGACTAGAGAAAAAGAAGCCGCAATGCAGTATCAAAATATGAAACACTTCCTGAGTTTCCCCACAGTACAAATTAATCATATTTAATACTAATTATGTTCTTGCTACACAACAACTTTCTACATAAATTGTGGGAAAATGTGAAAACATTTCTAAGCCCTAAGCACATTTTGCAGTGAGCTTATATATGTGAATTTGTCATTTGCCAGGTGTCCCTTACAATACAAATTATTCTCTGCATACCAAAATGTTGCATTGCTATTTTTTACTTTCAGAAAAATTGCTGATATTTTTCCCTCTCCTTCAATGAAAGTGTTAAAAGTATTGGGGTTAGGTCAATTGTACAGCTTTGATTGAGTCATTGGGCTCATTCAGAATTCTTTGTGCAAATATTGTTGAGATTCCCAGTGGATTATTTGGCTTTTTTGATTTATAACTCTTTGTGTCCAGAGCCAACATTTGGAATTTACACCATCAAGTAACCATGTTTTATATCTTTGATTGATGCTTCCAACTCATACACAGATGTTGGCATAGTTCTAGACATGGTTTGGTTTTTTGATGGGTGCTGAGTATTCTGGACCCTTTGGATATGTCCAGGGTCTACCCTAAGTAAGCTCTAAAACCTGTTGTGTCCCTGAGTTTCCTTCAGAACTGTGATGACTTCGGCAAGACCAACACTTTCAGATGAGAGTGACTGAATGCCTTAAATCTATGAAGACCCTGTCAGTGAAGGGTTTCCTCTACATTTATTTGATTATTACTGCAGAAATTTGCTTGTCAGCTAATTCTTTAGTGAAATAACTAATACAGTTGACCCTTGAACAATGCCGGGATTAGGAGCTCTGACCCCCACATAGTTGAAAATATGAGTATAACTTTTAACTCCCCTGAAACTTAACTAACTGCTAGCCTACTGTTGAGCGGAAGCCTTACTGATAACATCAACAGTAGATTAGCACAAATTTTGTATGCTATATGTGTTATATACTGTATTCTTACAATAAAGCTAGAGAAAAGAAAATGTTATTGAGAAAATCATAAGAGACAATGTATTTACCATTCATTAAGAGGAGGGGGATCGTCATAAGGTCTTCGTCTTCATTGTATGTGTTGAGTGGGCTGAGGAGGAGGAGGAGGAAGAGGGGCTGGTCTTGTTGTCCACGTGTGGCAAAGGCGGAAGAAAGTCTGCGTGTAAGTGGACCTGTGCAATTCAGACCTGCGTTATTCAAAAGTCAACTGTATATTTTTTTAAAAAATGTATGGTTCTGAAAATATGGCTTTATTTGTATAGCTGTATTAAAGTATGAACTTGTAGCTTTATCAAAACATGAACTTACAAAATACATTGATAAAGTCTGTCGTTTAAACCTAATATCCATTCATAGGGGTTTCTTAGATAAATGACAACCATAAAGATTAAAAAGGTCTATCTATGTTTAGAAAAATAGTCACACTATATTTTCAGAAAAAACAAAAGAAAATAAAAAATGTAAACTGCTTTGTACAGTTGTGGTCCCATTTTTATAAACGTGTGTGTTCACATAATAGATATGTATCTAAAAGACTATAATTCACCAGATAGTAGACTTATAGGTATTTAACAATTTTGAAATTATATTATTTTCATTATCAGAAAATAAATAAGGAAACTCTTTTCTGTCTGAGATAAACAAAGGTCTTTTTTTTTTAAATCTCTCAACTCACTGTTTTCAGATGCTTTTATGAAAATATAACTAGAGCAAAAAGTGCAGCTGCATTTCTGTAATGAAGCAAATTTTAGAATACAATGTTATTCTCTAAAATATTGTAATTCATTTTAAAGAAAAAGGAAGCTAAAAACATACTCTTTCTCTAATTATCTGTGATTTTCCCTTGAAAACAAAAGCACCGACATCACTTCCTAAGTGTTCAGTGCCAGCAGACCCATTTGATGTGTTTCTCCCTACCTAGGCTTGGTTAGGATTCTGTTAAGGTTTTGTCAAAATGCTACAAATGGATTAGGAATGTGAGTCTTTCATTATATGCATATTGCTGTTGCTGTGTTTATATATATATATACTTTTTTTCTTTTCTAAATCACTTTCAGTATTAGTTTAAAGAAAGGCTGCCTGGATTTAATTTATTTTAATTAAAATATAAAATGAGAATGGAGTAAAAGGTTGACCCTGTGAGAAGTTTCTCTAACATGCTGTCTGCATTGCACCTTCTGAGTTGCAATCTCCACGTGTTTAAATGAAGACCAAGGATTACTGGGTTTTGCTTGATGTTGTAGCCTTTTGCTTGGGCCAAAATAATTAAGTGGTAGATTTTTTTTTTTAATCAAAAGTTTCAAATTTGGGTAGGCTAACACATTTTAATCAGAATATTATGGAGTTGATGTTTTGATTCAAAGAAAACAATGAAAACATGAATCCACTTGCAAAATGAGTAATACAATGACCCTTCTTGGAGGCTGAGTGGGGAGGAACAAATGTAGCTCATTGGGACCATAACTGTTGCTTATTTCAGTTGTGACTAGCCGGGTATTTATGTACTTGTCCAATGTCCAGCTCTCTTTCTAGTTGTAAACTCTATGAGGATGGAGACTGTATCTGTTGTCTTCTTTGCTGTTGTAACTCCAGGGACTGGACAGTGCCTGCAGCTAAGTAGATGCTCAATAAATCAATATCGAACAAATGAATATACTCTGGAAATGTTAGAGTTGTTATTTTCTGTCAGGAGTTAGTTTTCCTTTGACCCAATATTCTTTTGGCTTTTGTGAAATGAAAATTTGAATTGTACAAAGTAATACCTGAATCTAGCCTCCTTGAAAACCATTAGAACTTTATTGATATTTCCAACTCCAGCAAAGATGGAATAGCCCCATTACTCTCTTATAACTCCCTCTTATAATTACAAAACTCTAGGCATCATATAACAAATGAGCATAGGAAGTCTTTGAAAGATGGAAAGAAGACAGATGGCCTGTAGACTTTTGGACATGAGGAACAACATGGCTGTCAGTCCCCTGGACTTCCTCATTACTTCTCATACATCAGGAATAGAGGGCGCCACAAGCCTCTGACCTGGGCCTCCAACAGGCACAGACTGTAAGAAAAGCCAGTTCCTCCTAGACAAAGAACTGGAAAAAGGGTGGCCGAACAGCAGAAAACCTTCTTGGCAACATTCACCCTATACCAGCCAAGTACCAGTAAAAAACCAACCCTTGAAGTTTTGGCAGGGCCACGTAGAGAGCTGATCTTCCTCCCCATGCTCTGAACCAGCGGAAGCAAGCAACAGTGCTTTGATTCCCCACCTGGTGGTGTCAGCAGAATTGAGCAAGGAGCTAATCTTCCACCCCCTGCCTGGCTGAAGCAGGCAGCGCTCGGATTCTCCCACTGGGTTGCATGGTTGAGCAGGCTGATCTCCCACCTTCTGTGTGGTGGAAGCAGGCGGTGCTTCTGTTCCCTGCCACAGTACTGTCAGTGGAAGCCAGCAGTGAGGTGAGCCTCTGCACCTGCCCAGCATCAACAAGACTGAACAAAACGATGCAAGTTGGGGATGGTCAGAATTCTTGTCCCCCTACTCCAGTGGGGAGCTGAGCTTTCTCTCCCACCCAGCATCCACAAGACTGAATAAGGCAGTGAAAGCTGGGGTTAACAACATTCTACTCTCTTTCACCTCAGTGGGGAGTTGGACTGCCACACTTAGCCGGCAGCAGTGAGACGAGAGGAGGTGTTGTAAAGAAAAGCTATTTGGCACTCTGGTTCTGGCTCACCAGTGTCAATGGGTCGCATCAGTGAGGCTCTTCAAGGTGGTTGTGTTCAAGGCTCTCAGGTGGTCCTAGTCAACCAGCTTTCTCAGGAGGGACTTTTCCCCTTCCATCTGATTTGCACCAAAGATGAGTCTTAGGCACTGCCTGATGTTCAGGGAGTTTATTTTGGCAGCACTCTTACAACATAGACAGCAGGAGCAGGAGGCCTGGGCCAGATACAGTCAGGGTCAGATGACAGCCTGACCAGGAGGGTCTCCATCCAGAGATCATTCTCAGAATTTGAGGGATTCTACCCTATTTCTTATACCTATATTCAGTCCACATCAGTTATAGGTGTTTCTTTCATAAAGGGAGTGTAAGCTACTCTTGTAAGGATAAGCTTTGTTTTAAGGGTCAAGAAAGTTGCATCTGTGCTGAGGTGGCCCTGTCTCTAGGAAAACCAGGGTTTTTAGGTCTCATTGTCATCGAGACCTGATAATCCCCAGGCCAGGTGCATCATACTGCTAAGTGGCACATAGTATAGATCCCGTGAGATGTTTGAATGGGCCTTATGGCTGTCATTAATCTTATAGCCATGGTCTGTCTCTCACAGTGTACTCAAAGGTGGTGGGATGTGGGGCTAGTCAGTCTCTCCAGCCCTAGTTTGGGTAGGGGCCAGTGGGGAGCTGAGCCTTCACCTCTACCCAGCAACAATGAAATGGAACAAGGTGGTGGGAAGCAGGCAAGTTAGCACTCCACTCTCCTCTGCCTTGGGGTCAATAGTACTTCCAAGAGTTCTGCTTCTGCAGGAACAGAAGGAGCCTTAGTATCCATTCTGCATAAACAAAGCAATGTGCATCTCTTTAGTCCTGCACTCCTCTAGTGGCAGTAGAGTCCAATGGGGAGCTGAGCTTTTACCCTACTCAGAGGCAGCAAGGTGATGTGAGTTGTAGCTCCATTTTCACTGGGAAGATGGGGGCAGGGCTGAGGGGAGAGATGAACGTCTACCCTATCTGAATGCAATAAGGCTCAGTGCTCCACTTTTGCTGAGATAGTATTGACAGGGCCCAGGGGGAAGCTAACATACACTCCCACCTGGCCCTCCTGCTACACCTTGGCAAGGGAAATGTCTGCGAAGTAGAAAAATATTAAATAGGACCCAGAGTCTCATAATATCCAAAATGTCTAGGATATGATAAAAAATCACTAACCCTACTAAGAGCCCAGAAAAATCATAATTTCAATGAGAAAAGAAAGACAATCAACGTGAATGAATAATGAACTAGATGTTGGAATTATCTAACAAGGATTTTGAAGAAGCTATCGTAAAAACATTTCAACAATCAATTATAAATTTTCTGCAAACAAAATTAGAAAATCTTAGCCAACACATAGAAGTTATTAAAAAAAGAAGTAATTGGAAATTATAGAAATGAAAAATACAATCATCCCCTCCCCCCACAAAAAAAGCCCTCAGTGGATGGACTTAATAGTAGAATGGAGATGACAAAGGATAGAATCAGTGAGCTTGAGGACAGATCAATAGAAATTATCTTGGAATTTACCCAGTCTGAAAAACAGAGAGACGTAGAGGATCTGTGGAACAGTAACAAAAGAACTGGGTTCATATCATCAGAGATCCAGAAGGAGAGGAGAGAGACTGAAAAAGTACACAAAGAAATAATGACTGAAAACTTCCTAAATTTGATGAAAGACATAAACCCACAGATTCAAAAAGCTGAGAAAGTTTATGCCAAATAGGATTAACCCAAAGGAATTCATGTGGAGGCACATCAAAATTAAACTTCTGAAAACTAAAGGTGTAGAAAAAGAAAATCTTGAAAACGGTCAGAGAGAAATGACTCGTCACTTACAGGGGAGCTATTTGGATGACTGCAGATTTGTCATCTGAAACCATGGAGCCCAGAGGAAGTGGGATGGCATTTTTTAAGTACTAAAAAAAGAACTGTCAATTGCAGTGAGAAATGCAAGTCAGGATTGAAGGGAAAATAAAGACATTCTTAGAATAAGGAATACTAAAAGGATTTGTTGCTATCTGAACTACCTTTTAAGAATGGCTAAGGGGAGTTCTCTGAACAGAAAGGAAACGATAACAGAAGGCTTGGAACTTCAGAAAGGAAAGAATATCAGAATGGATAAAAATAGGTGTGGTTGTAAGAGGTTCTTCTTCTTCTTGTGAATTTCTTAAGTCATGTTTTATGGTGTGGTAAAAATTATAAAACCTACTAATTCGGTACTCAGTGTATGTAGAAGAAACAAAAAAGATTATACTTAAAAAGTGAAGAGGGCCAAGGAGCCTAAATGCAAGTAAGGCTTCTACACTTCACTAGAAGTGGTGGAAGTCTATACCAGTAGACTGTGATAAATTATGCACACATATTGTAATACCTACAGCAACCATTATTTAAAAATTGGTAATTCTCCTTCCTGGCATTTTTCAAAGCATGGTGATATACCTGTATACCTTACAAAATGCATAGCATTGACTTATGAGGATTTTACATAAATAGTTGCATACTCTACATGACTTCTACAAATTGCTTTTTTAATTCAGAGTGTTTTTATAATGAGTCCTTATAACTGCTGTGTTAGTTATGAATGTACCACTTTATTTTTAAGTTCCTTTATTGAGAGATATTTTTCAAGACATTTTCCCAGACTTAAGCCATTACAAGGAATCCACAATGGACATGCCTGTTGAAGGCTCCTTGAGTCCATGTGCATGTGTATGTGTGTGTTTTGAATTTTTCTAATTAAAATAAACCCCTTTGGGTATTTTCTCCTGCATTGTTTCCTTGGCTAATTCTGGCCCATCTGTTAAGTCACATTCTTTTAGATCCCATAGAGCAGGTGATAGCTTTCCTGGAAATGTGAGCTCTAAGAGAATCAGATGTATCCCTGCATCAGGGTAGGCCTTCAGACAAGGTTAGATATTGCCAGTGACTCCTCCCAGACCATAAGGATGTTCAAAAAATTCTTTCATTATGTCCAAGGATCCCTTATTACCTGCTGATCCATTCCCATGAGAATGCCTAGGACAACTAGAAACTTAACCATCCTCCTTTCTTTGCTTTTGTAATTCTACGCAGCTTTGATGGACATGAACCTTTGCACCGCTCTGGTCAACCAAGATGGCTCAACATAGTAGTCAGGGAACCAAGTGAATGGTGGCCAGAGGTGCCAACACTGCAGTCAGGTAGCAAGGAAGACAGATGCTCATTGGCTGAGAGTGTTTGCAGGTTGGTACATCATCCCTTGGGTGGGAGTGGACAGACAGTATGGATGTTCGACAGTTCATTGGTGAGGTGGAGGGGAGGATACATAGATATAGATACACGCACATAGTGTATATACGAGTTCTGTAGAGGTTTTAAGGGAAATATTAGAAACAGCTGGAGTTACACAAAATTAGTGATGATCAAATAGTTAGCTAACATTTCCTTGAAGATGAGAATGGCTTTGCTAACTCCACAGGAAGGGGTACAGAAGTGGGGAAGAGTCATCCCTTTATTACTACAATGCTCTTTGCATGAGGAAAATTTGCTAGTTTCTAAGTGAATCTTCTTTATAACTTCCTTGCAGGTTACATCCTAAATATAAGATAATTCATTTTAAACTAATATGTAAAATATGTAGAATAATTGTAATATAATTACATAGTAAAATAATTTGGAAGCTGATGTGTAAGAGTTTTTAGTTTCTAATTTGTGTTTCATGGTATGCCTTAGGATGGGTGACTTACATTTATCAGTCCCCAAATAAGGGCTGTGAAGACTTTTACAGATAATTGTCAGTTAAGAAAACCTTCCAGAAAAAGCATTGCTCTGGGAAATCAGGATGACCTCTCGTTGAAGATTTTCAGAGCAACTCCCTGGGAGATGGAAAAGCTCTTTGAGAAATCAAAGTATAATTAATGTACACTTCTTTGTCTAAAGGGAAGATTGAATTGAATTATTATAATATTAAGAGCATTTAAGGTGACCTGTCTTTCGTAGCAAGGGCATTTAGATGGCAAAATTATGATAAAGGGAGTATTGTATTTGTCAGCTATTATCATTCTGAATTTGCATAAAAGTAATCATAATAGTGAGAGACATTAAGTGCATTAATTATCCATTAAAGGGGTAATTTAACAATCATTAAGGGAAGCACTAATAGATTGGTGATCATCTTTACAAATGATGTACTTGATCTAAGCTTTATATAACACCAAAAAGATTAATCTGTCATTTTTATTTAGATAGAATATACATTTTGTTTTAGTTTTTGGTAGCTTACGTTAAGAATGGAACATTAGAATGGATGAGCAAGTATATATTTTGTGCCTGTCCTATAACTTTATACAAGATACGTGGGAATACCAGTGCCCAGTCAGTTGGACAGGTATAAATTGGCCACCTTGGCTGGCTGGGTCCCCATTTCCACCAGCCACATTGGAAACCTTGACATTGTCTCAAGATCAACAGCTGTAAAGGCAGCCTCACTGCTCTCCCCAGCGTTCCCATTACGTTTATCCTACGGCAATTGGGGGTGCCCACCTCCCATCTTCAGGACATCACAGCTCGCGGTCTAGAGTCACCTGACTCTAGTCACCTAGAGTCACCAGCTCATGTCTTATTTTAAAATGTCTCTGTCTCCTTCGAGGTTACTGTGTTTGTGAATGAAAGAAACCCACCCAAGCTAGCCTGCATAAAGGAGTGAGTGTGTGTGTGTGTGTGTGTGTGTGTGTGTGTGTGTGTGTGTGTCAGGATAGGGAATTAGCTCGTGAATCCCAAGGGCAGCAGAATTACCAGGCCTCCTGAGGGCCTGGGGCAGGGAAGAGGAGAGTTTTAGCAACCAAGGCAGTCTTTCTTACCCACTGGCATCTGCTGCTTTCCTTTCAGCCTCTTTGCAGACCTGATTTCTCTGCTTTGCCAGGAAGGTGGGCCAGCACTGAATTTACGTGCCTTTCTGAGGCCAGTGCTGGCAGTTGATGGGGCTGGAGGGTTTAAGCCCCAATCCCAGATTCCTAGAAGGAAGAAACAGTAGCTGTACTTTCACCATGCTCCCACCCCTGATTCAATAAGCCGGGGGACAGGTTTGTGTTATAAAACATGCCTCGGGGGAGGCAGTCACAGAGGAGGCGGGTGGCTGGGTGGCGGGTGGCCTATGGTAAATCCATCCCTATCGTAAGACCAACCCAGAACCCGACAGGGCTGGCTTGTGCCCTTACCCTTTTCTTACCTACCTGCATCCGGGACATGTGCTCCTGTCTTCTCCTTGTCTGGGATGCCCCTGGTCTCTCTCCTCTCTAGGAATGGAGATTCAGCCCAGCCCAGGCGGACCTGGGTTTAGTCCTCTGACATGGGTAGTGTTACATCTGCCTTGAGGGATTAGTGTAAAACCAGCCAGCTCTGACCTTTCTTCTGGGGCTCACCGTGGTGTTAGGAGGGATGTAAGTGGCAGTAGTTGCTTTTCCTTAAGGCTCGGATGAAACCCGCCCTTCCCAGGAACCATGTTCTTCTTTCCTGTCTTCACTCTTCAATTTGACATATGACTGCAGTTTAGCAAGTAACTATTCTGTATGCACTGGTTTTCCTGAGCACTCTTGTTAGATTGCAAACTCCTTAAGGGTAGGAATGGCATCTTCTATTTCTTATGAATCCATTGCACTCAGCACTCAGGAAATGCTTTTCTTCTTCATTATTAGATAAATGAGATCTAGTTCAGATAAATAAACATTTCTAACATTTCTAAGTGCCTTTTATGTGCCAGATATCGTTCATTGAAAAGATTATATTTGAGCCAACAAAGGCCCACAGGGTGAATAAATGATGAAGAATGATGTGTCTGATTGGTATGGTAACAGCATAGAAACTTTTACTTTTAAGTCTCTAATTATGCATGGTTTGATACTGGCTCTTGAACCAGGAAAACCACAAAGAACTATTCCCTTTGCTCAAATATGCTTAAATTATTGATATGGACATGAATAATGGCCCCATGATGGTAGACTCTCTGGGATGATTTGCAGCGCCCATCCCAACCCCCTTCTCCCTCGCCTTCTTCCCCGTGATCTCTCAGCCTCCTTTTATCTCTGAATGCCCACGTGACCTTGTTCTGGCTAATGAAACATTGGCAGAAGCACCTAGAGAAGACTTCTCCCATCACTTAAAAACATAAATATTTACAAAGGGAGAGCTTTACTCCTCCCTTCTTCTTGCCTGAAACACAGATGTGATGCCTGGAGATACAGCAGCCATTCTGCTACCATGAAGATGAAAACCACAGACTAGGTGGACTCGGAAGATGGGGGAAGCTGGTACCTCAATGAGGTTCTTCAACAGCTCCATCTTCCCTTCACTGCCCACACCTAAACATCATTATTCATGAGAAAAACAAAGCTCTTACTTGTTTAAGTCATTGCCGTGTGTTCTTTACACCTGACCGCACTGTCTTTACATCCGATTGCACTGTCAGTGGACTGACAGTCACATAGTAGCATCGAATCTTTAGCTCCAGAGTGGTAAGAACTCATGCTGTTTCATTCATGTAGCTTAATTCAGTTGCTCCTTAAGTGAGTATTTACTCATCCACTAATCCATTCTTCATCAATCCAACCAGCCACCCAAGCGTCTATTCATTATATACGAACAGGGCCAGAGCCTACTGTATGTGCAGCACTGGGCCAGGTCTTCTGCAAAATGGGGCGGGGATGTGATCCTGTCTTATTCTTGGCCAACCGCTTCACCGGTTGCTACTGAGGTGAGCGTCAGAGGCCAAATGGGGGAAAGAACTCAGACTTCCGGTGGATTGTGAAACCCACCCCACTGTTTGGTAGCCTCTTGGGAACCTGAACTTGATCCGCATCTCTCTGAGCCTGCCTTGTCTGTAGAAATGGCTGTGAACACTTACCGACAGGAAAGGGCTGAATGGGGCATTTAAAGATACAATTCATGTGAAACTGCTGGCACACAGTAGGTGTTGAATGAAAGTTAATGAGGAATGTAGCCAAGGAAAACTGCTACTGAAGAACATCTTGAATAAACTTCTCCAATTTTATTGGTGAAAGAGACTATAGACAGTCAGGGGAATGAGGGCAGCTTTATATGCCAGAAGCAGCCTCTGGGGCATTCAGGCTAGACCAGGAATTCTTGCACACAACCAGACATCTGCCTCTTCCCGTGGTGTTTAGTTTTGTCATATGAAGTATATGCATGCCTATGTGTGGTGTGGTGGTGGGCGGGCGGGCACAGTAATGAGGAACAATTCACTTTAGGCAATGTTTTAGAATGTGGTTTGTTGCAAAACTCATGACTGGCAGGCTCCAGTCTCTGTATATCTGGATCCCCAAATAAGGTGATTTCTGTCTATGGCTGTTAGTTCTTTAAGGCTCCTTCACTAGGAAGAATTAGGAAGGGAGATAGAACCTCCTGCACTGGGGATGCTTTCTT